>JXWZ01003833.1:0-26035 GCA_000956215.1 Anopheles farauti No. 4
ACGTAAGATGGCTGGTTAACGTTGTCAACGCTTGGTTGTAAAATAATACTACCAAATATTGTGTCTCTTGCCGCAGTCGATCATCGAAGTTTGTGGCATTGATCGTGCCATCAAATCCCAAATCGCAATGTGTATAGGTATGGTTATGCCTCCACTTTATCGAAACTTTATCGCAGCTCGTTGACGGTGTGGTTGCGTTTACATGTGATCTCACGAATAGTGCGCGATCATCATCGTCATTATCATCATGGATTCGTGTGGCGGTCACGTTTTGTCACGCCAACAGTGTGTATTATTGCTCTTTTCGCCCGCCATTCAGCCTCCGCAGCCAGTGGGAAGATGTTTAACGTCGCGCGGTATTATATCAACACGGTGCAATTAAGTTTGATAATGTTATCAGTGGTAATATTATAAAATCATCCACATAAAGCGCCATTTACTACGAGAACGTCCGAGAAGAAGGGCAACTTGTTTCTGAAATCGATCCGCAATCATACGACAGAAGGGTCATGCAATTTGTCCTTGGCTGTGTGGCGGTTTCCAGCCCGGAACGGGATCAAGTTTAGGGAACTGGTACAAAACTCAAAACATGACACGCCGGTCACCATCGTAGAAGCCATCAATCATTAGCGCGACTAGACGGATTGAATGGACGATCGCAGAAAATGAGGTGGGCTTGGCTGTTGGAACCGATTCTGGACCGGTTTTTGGGGAGATTAGTATTAGAAAATGAGAATGGAACGTTGTTGTTGGGTAAGGTTAAGAATGAAATCTTCTAAGAATCTTCATTGTTTTAGTTTCTTTTTTTTCATTTTGATGATGAAGATCGAATTCGAGTAGTTGGAGCATTCGATTGAAACATTGGGGAAGGGATGCTGGTACGCACGCCAGTGTATCTATAAAACGCACCAACGTCGGCTATCACGCGTTCAGTAGTCGTTAGACCAACGTGATTCGTGGTGGTGTGTTTTTCTTCTTCTTAATTTTGAATAGCGCAACCGGAACAATCATTGTGAGGAAGCTGATTTTTCCCACGAGTTCTCTTCACTTCTCAAGAACGCCGTCCACGCTTGTTCGTGACCTCTCGACCGAGGGTGCATTTTTAAACGACAGAACTATCGAGAAAAGTCTCATCCCGCGGCTTGGTGATGCTGGGACTACAGAACTCGTGCATCGTGCTAAACGCCAAGGCAGTCAACGGTGGTGGTGGTGGTGGTGCTGGTGGTGCCAATGGTGAAAAAGTGCATTTTAAAATGCTTAATCCATGCACCGACGGTGGCATTGGACAACAGCAGCAGGTTCGTGCTCGGATCAGTTTAGCTGCAAATCGCGGCGGTTGGGTGGGAAAGTGGAAAGATTTGTTGTTTACTCTATCAACTCGTGCGTAATTATGTTAAGGTCTTTCCTGACCTCCGTACTGGGCAGTCGGAGGTCGCGAGTACGCGAAATGAGTGCGTTACAAAGCTCATGCCCAGCAAAGTTTTAACAGTGTTTTATTTTAAATAGCGACTCGCGACTGCGATGTTACAAATGATGAATTATTTCATTGTCATCATTGAAAGAGCAAAACGCAAACAAAAATGCAGTCGAACTATAATAACAAACACGTGAACAGAAGGTAGTAGTGGATTGATGTCCAGAAATATGGACTAATGACTGCTCCATTAGGTTCGTCCAAGGCCACAACACGAAACGATGGCGCAGTCATAGCAATATTATGGGCGATTTGTTGGAAGAATCGTATACGACGAGCACGTTTTGAGCGATGGTTGGCTTTATTAAATTTATTTCCGTCGTTCGTTGACTTTTGCAGGTGCGAGGACACCAGCGTGTACCGTCGGACACGAAGGAATTCCACGAAGCGACCAAGCGCGATGCCCTGATGCGGCTAAAGAAGGATCTGGACCATCTGCTGGAGACGGTCGAAGAAACGCGGAAAACTGGTGTGCAGAAGGAAATGTGTGGATTCGAGGCACTGTACCATCGGTTCCTGCAGGAAGACGGACCCTCGGTCGAGTGGGATCGCATCGAGAAGCTGCCGGAGGGTGCGGTGAAAGACTATTCGACGATCAAGTCACCGCAAGAGGCGCACATCCGGGACATGCTGGACAAATTGGTGGTAGTGAAGCTGAACGGTGGTCTGGGAACGTCAATGGGATGCCATGGGCCGAAAAGTGTAATTCCGGTGCGCAACGACCTGACCTTCCTCGACCTCACCGTGCAGCAGATCGAGCATTTGAACAAAAAGTACAACGCCAACGTGCCGCTGGTGTTGATGAACTCGTTCAACACGGACGTCGATACGGAGAAAGTGATCCGGAAGTACAAGGGCTTTCAGGTGCAGATCTACACATTTAACCAAAGCTGTTACCCCCGCATCAGCCGTGACTCGCTGTTGCCCATTGCGAAGGATTTCGACATCGAGAACGACATTGAAGCGTAAGTTGTGTTGACCCGCATCTTCCACTGCACCACTGAATCGCATGATGTTAATGTGTCCGTCCACTTCCAGCTGGTATCCGCCCGGTCACGGTGATTTCTACCAATCGTTCCAGAACTCGGGACTGCTGAGAAAGTTCATCGAAGAGGGCCGCGAGTACTGCTTCCTGTCCAACATCGACAACTTGGGCGCGACGGTGGATATCAAAATTCTGAACCGTCTAATTGGGGACGATCGGCAGGGTGACAAACCGATCGAGTTTGTGATGGAAGTGACGGATAAGACGCGCGCCGACGTGAAAGGTGGTACGCTAATAAACTACGAGAACAAGCTGCGGCTGCTGGAAATCGCGCAGGTGCCGAAGGAACACGTCGACGACTTTAAGTCGGTGAAGACGTTCAAGTTCTTCAACACCAACAACATCTGGGCGCGGTTGGAGTCGATCGAGCGGGTGCTAAACGCGAAGACGATGAACATGGAAATAATCGTGAACAACAAAACGCTGGACAACGGCATGCGTGTGATCCAGCTCGAGACGGCCGTTGGTGCAGCGATGAAGTGTTTTGACGGTGGCATCGGTATCAATGTGCCACGTTCGCGGTTCTTGCCCGTGAAGAAAACCTCCGATCTGCTGCTGGTAATGTCCAATCTGTACAGCTTGAAGTACGGTTCGTTGGTGATGTCTCCACAGCGAATGTTTCCCACGACTCCGTTGGTGAAGCTGGGCGACAATCATTTCAGCAAGGTGAAGGAGTTCCTCGCCCGTTTCGCCAATATCCCTGATCTTATCGAGCTCGATCATTTGACCGTGTCCGGGGACGTCACGTTCGGGCGGGGTGTTTCGTTGCGCGGTACGGTCATTATCATTGCAAATCACGGCGACCGTATCGATATTCCGGCCGGTGCAATCCTGGAAAATAAGATCGTTTCGGGTAACATGCGCATTCTGGACCACTAGGACTGAAAGCAGTGGTTGAGATGAGATCGTACGTGAAAAACAGCAGGCAAACGGCCAGTTGGAAGATACTCAGGAGCAATAGCGCAAAAGTGTGTGCAAAGCATGCGCTAAATCTTATCTTAACGTTGGGAATGTGTTAGCTTGTAGTTCGGAAAAAGGTAATATACAACCTATCGGACAAATGTTCAAAAAACAAAAAAAGGCGGATATGAAGCTCTCATGTTTGTTCGTTTCTTTGAGTGATGTTTTGAGCTTTTTAGAGGCCAACTTTTTCGTTAAATAAAGAGAAACCATCAAAGACCATTTTGTCACGAATGTTTAAATAAAATTTATTATTTACACATAGCACGTAGATTCAAATATGATCCGAAATGAAAATACTTACATGTGTGTCTTCAAAAGTATGGTACGCCGTTGGGGTGGTGATTGATATCGGTTCCAAATGCTTCCCCCCTCTTTGGCGTAACGACCGAAGTCATGCCTGCCATTTTACTGGCTGGCTTACTAGACTGATTTTATCAGCATAGCTGGTTATTCACTCCCCGCTAGGGGGACACGGTCCGAATGGGATCATGGTACCGGTCCTGTCGTGTGAAAGACCGGCGCCGCTACCACTACACCACCCAGCCGCTTCAAATGGTTAAATCTCGACAATTAAAGATGGACAGAAATGGGCACTCATAAACCATCGCAGACGCAGGAAAAAATATAGCTTGTAATCATCATATAGCTTTCAACTCATCAAAAGATAAGATTCTGCTTTGCCCACTAGATATAAGTATGATTTTAAAAAGATTATTACATACCAACGTTTCGCTCACAGCGTAGGTCGTCTATTTAAACTAGCTGCTTAGCAGCTGATCAACAGCTCCCAGGCAACATGACACTTGACGCGTTTTTGTTTCCATCGCCAAACAATACCTATTTTGTTCCATGGGAAACACATCGTGTGTGACAGATTTTTGTTTACCACAAAAACCCTCATTGTTTACAACATTCATTCCGCCAGTGCCGGGGGTTCCATTTTCGATCCGGTTTCACGTTTTTTTTTGTACCGCCGTCGTCGTCGCACGAGGTGTACCGGTGCGTATTGGCCTACAAATGATTGCCTGCGAAAGTTAAGCGTCCGCCACTTATTTCAGCGCCGGTAGTGCTTGTTGTGTTGCTCGCGGGTGGTTTTTTGTGTATGCTTCTGGTCGCGCAAATCTCCGTGCGGTGACGAGCCACGTCGGGTCGGTAATTGCACGTTCCTACTGTTAGCGCTAGTAATCATACGATTGCGTTTGCCAGTGCTGGTAATACCGGTGGTGGAGTGAATTCGAAGCGTGAAAGTACGGAACCCTATCGATAGAACGCAAGCTATTCATCACCATGAGCGGAGAATTGGAAAAGACTATGAAGAAGCAAAAGACGGTAAGTACGGTGTACTAGTTTAGCCTTCAGCTGATAACATTCGTGTGTTCTAGCAGGCGGAGAGTCTCATGGAAAATCCATTGCAAAACTATTCGAACCAGTAGCTCTATCGTAAGTTCATTAATAGCCTACTAAGTTATGCGCAGGAAATCAGTTTCATCCACAGTACTTATAAGCAAGCAATGGCGGCATCAGAAACAACTTTTGGCGAACGGTTCGTCGTGAAAACATACTGAAGAGCTAGCTCGCTCAACAGAGAATAGTGCCTAAGGCACGTGATGAATATTCCGTTTGCTAGCGATGCTCATCAAATGTAAAATGATAACATATACACAGCATATGGTACAGTGATTCTTTCCATACGGAAAGTAAATTTGCTATGGTGTTATGGTGAACAGTTTAGCTGATAAGAGAACACCAGAACAATGGATTTCGAATGATCGCTTTGTAACAGTTTAAATTTCATGATAAATATGCGTACGGTGTTTCAAGATTATTTCCCTGTTTCTTCGTGTTCAGTTTCGTAAAATCTTGCCCCAGTACATGGCGTTAAGTACCGTACTGGGTGATGACGTATCATTCGCGGCATTTTCAGTCTTGACAGTGCGCTACTGCTTACGCTGCAGTATTAGTTCGTTTTGTGCAAGTTGGACCTGGATGATAATTAAAACAATATACATACACACACGCACACGTTTTCGCCCTAAAGATCGGGCATGTTGACCCTATATATGTGTGTGTATGTGTTTATGAAAAGGGTACGCGGCGCCGAAAGGGTCACAAGCGGGGTACAAATTGGACGACTAAGCGCGAACAACCCGTTGACCTAAACTGGAGGAGGGGAAGGAAGGGAGAGAAAAGAGAGAGGGGGAGGGGGTAATCGACACACACTTACACGAGAAGTATTTGCGCATGGAGCTTGCGCTTTATCGCGCCCTGGCAGCATCGATACACGCACCGCGAAAAAACATTAAGCGTATGAGGGGCGATGGGCTTTCGATGGCCAGCTTCATATTAAAGTCATTTAATAAATACGCACAAACGTTCACTGGAAGTGCTCACTTTGCGCGTATCCCTCAACACTGGCGCACCGTTTTGTCAGCTTGCCACGTTTCTATACCATTTACGGGTTTTCTGCGCTGCATTTACGGTTTTTCCGCGATCGTGTGCACTGGTACGTGTTTTTTTAGGAAAAAATTGCATGTAAACGAAGCTTATTCCATTAGTAATGTGAATAGAAGTAAAATTGACAGCCCCCCATCCGATCGTTGCTAAACAAAAGTCTCAAACCACAAAAAAAAACCACAACAGAACAGGGAAACTCTCCCAACGGTGGCGCTGGTGCTGGTGTGTGCAGTGTTTGTGATCGACAAACGTGCCTCGTGCCTCACTGCTCACTGCGACCGTGCGGGTCACTTGGCTCGACTTTCTCCAAACGCGCCCCGCCTGTTGGACAACTATAAGAGCGAGCGTCTTCCACCACGGTTGATGCATAATCGTCGCAAAAACCGGGCTACCATTGGGCTCTCCAGCATCTTCGGGCGTCATTGCTGATCGATCGTCCGCTGTGATCGGATCTAGTGTGCGAACTCTACTGCGTGCGAGTGACTCTAAATACTCTGTAAAGATGTTCGTAAAGCGAAGAAAGGTGGCCAATTTCAATAACAACTCGTTCCTGGACAACTCCAACTACGACAACGGTAATGACGATCGCAAGAACGGGGTAAAGATGCGCTGCGGCAAGCATAAGGATTGTGCCGGGAACGTTTCACCGGAGGTAAGTCCGTAGCAGACGACCAAAACGGCCAGCAAACGTCGCGAACCGCGGAAGTTACGAAAGCGAAAACACCAATATTACTAGTCACAATAATAGGTCAAGCGGGAAGCGGAACGTTAATGAAACGTTCCAGGCTCTCCAACAAGGAAGCGCTTCGGATGGTTGTAAAACTTTCACTTAACTCGCATCATAACGCGATCCTCCATTCGTTCGGCGGGGTATGTAAATCGGTGCGATCGCGTCTTTTGGTCGTCCCGAAACTTCTGCCGCACGGTAAGCCCCATCGTGCCACTTGAAAACGGCAACGGCAACCGGGCGAGAAAAGTTGATTGAAATGACGTGAACGCTTGTTGTGGTTGCCGTGCTTCAACGCGTTATGTAAGGCGATAGGCCGCCACAACCGCTGGCCAATGAACTTTGGGGTGCAGGAAGCATCGACAGCGCGCGAATGGCGCACATTTCACTTCTTTTGTTCTCGCTGTACTGATCTCCGTGCATTCAACGTTAGTCTCCATCTCCGTGCCTACTACGTTAGTCTCCTTGCCGATGAGTGTCTGTCTGTTTCCATCATGTCCTCAAAGAGTTGCAGAGATGGATGGGCTTCGTAATGTTTTTCTGTTTTTTTTTGTTCAAATCGTAGTCTCATAAATCCGACAAATAGTTCAAATAGTGTTCCATCTTTGTCGTTGCAACGGCTCCCTTTGTGTGTAGTGAAGGTTTCAAGGTGATGACGGCAATGCATCTCCTACCATTTGCCGGAGGAAAACAAATAACTTATCTGTGTAAGCTTATTATCGTTCGTGTCTCCCTCTGCTCTCGTGTGCCCTATTGATGTACTTAAGTATCGTGTCGGGGAAACTCACACGTCATTCCACGTTGGCGTAGAGTTCCTCGTAGACGTTTTGAAGAGTTTTTCAAAAGTCAAGATATGCAGGAGGTGGTGGTAACGATAAAACCGCGCGTGCCTTCCCTTCCCGAACCTTTCCTAATGAATAGTGTTGTTTCTTCTCGTGCGCTACATCCACAGTGTCTGCAGGTGGCAACAAACGTGACGGAGCAGAAGCACAATGTGTCGCGCGAAGTACGCGGCCAGAATCTTGGGCTGTGTCGTGGCTTCCGCGGCTGCACCGTGTGGCTGACGGGGCTGAGCGGTGCAGGCAAGACGTCCATTGCGTTCGAGCTGGAAGCGTTTCTCGTCTCGAAGGGTATACCGGCGTACGGGCTCGATGGGGACAACATACGCACCGGGCTGAACAAGAACCTCGGCTTCTCGCAGGTTGACCGGGAGGAAAACATTCGCCGCGTGGCGGAGGTAGCCAAACTGTTCGCAGACAGTGGCGTGGTGTCGATCTGCAGCTTCGTGTCACCGTTCGCCGAGGACCGCGAGATGGCCCGCAAGATCCACAAGGATGCGGATTTGAAGTTCTTCGAGATTTACATCGACACGCCGCTGGAGGTGTGTGAGACGCGCGACACGAAGGGCCTGTACAAGAAAGCCCGCCAAGGTCAAATTCAAGGTTTCACGGGTGTGACGCAAGCGTACGAGGCACCGGACACGCCCGATCTGCGCGTTAGCACGGAGGGCATGACGATCCGTGAGTCGACGATGAAGTTGATCAGGCTGCTGGAGGATGAAGCGATCATACCGAAGTTCCTGAAGGAGGACGAACCACTGCCGGAGCTGTTTGTGAGCGAAGCGCTCAAGACAGCGCTCGAAGCGGAAGCGAAAACGTTGCCCGCGATTACGATTAGCACGGTGGAGCTTCAGTGGCTGCAGATACTGGCCGAGGGTTGGGCCTACCCGTTGAAAGGGTTCATGCGCGAATCGGAGTACCTGCAGGCGCTGCACTTCAACTGCTTGTTGAACGAAGAGGAAACGCTGCGGGTCAATCAATCCGTCCCGATAGTGCTCTCGGTGAGCGGGTCCGATAAGCAGCGTCTGGAAGGGGTCAGTGCCTTGACGCTGCAGTACGGTGGCCGCCCGGTGGCTGTTCTGCGCAAGCCGGAGTTTTACTTCCAGCGCAAGGAGGAACGTTGTGCGCGACAGTTCGGTACGACCAATCGCGACCATCCGTACATCAAAATGATCTACGAGTCGGGCGACTATCTGGTGGGGGGTGAGATCGAGGCGTTGGAGCGCATCCAGTGGAACGATGGGCTGGACGCTTATCGGTTGACGCCGAACGAGCTGCGGCACAAATTCCGCGAGATAAAGGCGGACGCCGTGTTTGCCTTCCAGCTGCGCAATCCGATCCATAATGGGCACGCGCTGCTCATGAGCGACTGTCGTCGGCAGCTGTTGGAGCGGGGCTTTAAGAATCCAGTATTACTGCTGCATCCGCTGGGTGGCTGGACAAAGGATGACGATGTGCCGCTACCGGTGCGTATGGCCCAGCACCAGGCGGTGCTCGATTCAGGAGTGCTGGATCGCGAACACACCGTGCTGGCCATCTTTCCATCGCCGATGATGTACGCCGGACCGACGGAGGTGCAGTGGCATGCTAAAGCACGTAAGTTGAACCACAATCGCCGATTATGTTGGAGAAAACTTAAAACACTCAGTAAAATATTTTAACACTTGCAAACTAATACTTACGTGTTCCCCACTTAGCTTTTTGACAACTCTCTTTTGACGTCACTAGCAAATTTCACGTCATAGGCTACTGTGTCGTGGATATAGTTTTTTTTTGGTAACGAAGACGAATGAATAAAATTAAAATTTATTTTTATCTTCCACACAGGAATGAATGCCGGCGCTAATCATTATATCGTTGGGCGCGATCCGGCGGGAATGCCACACCCGGACAAGGATCTCTACGCGGACGGAAATCTGTACGACGGCACGCACGGTTCACGGGTGCTCAAGATGGCTCCGGGATTGGATAGCATAGAGGTAACTAATGAAAAAAACATAAAAGAAGAGCTCATGGGCCGATGTTTACCCGATGCCTTTTGCTTACAGATTCTTCCCTTCCGTGTGGCGGCGTACGATAAGTCCAGCTCGCAGATGGCATTCTTCGATCCTGCACGCAAGCAGGACTTTGATTTCATATCCGGCACCCGAATGCGAACGCTCGCACGCAACGGAGAGAATCCACCGAACGGGTTCATGGAACCGAAGGCGTGGCAAATTCTCGCCGAATACTACCAATCGCTGCAACAGCCGCAGCCACAGTAGGCGACAACGATGACGACGCCGCCTTAAACCGCAATAATGTGCTCTTAGCGCATTTTCTAATTTTAAAGCTTTTGTTTTACATATATTATGTTATTTACTCAGAGGGACACATGCTTTGCAACAGCGCGCACCATTACGGAGCATTCTAATACCATTGTAAGAGGTAATAAAAACTGACCTGTGCATCGCTCCGTCGATAGAAGGATCCGCCCAAGTGGCAGTGAAAACGAAACATGGTTTGTTTTTGTCATTTGAAGATGGTGAATGAAAAAGAAATTATAGTTTAGTTTTGTGTTCAATACGTTATCATCTGAATGTATCTTTATTCACACAAACTTACAACACACGACCGCGCATAATTCAGTAAATTCAGTGTCTCGGTATGTGGTTTGTGTTGTTGTGTGCCTATGCACTTAATGGTGAGCACTTTTTGCGTTCGCTTTATACGAAACCGGCTAACGGGGCGCGAATCCGGTTCCGGTCACCGGATGCAGAGTTAAACAACAGAAGATTTTTAAAAAATACCCTCACTCTTCCCTTATACGATAAAAATTTCACGGAACAGACTGGGGGAAGTGAAACATTGTTTGGTAAAATGAAACATCATAAAAATGGCCAATCGTTCTTTGTGTTGTGTATGTGTGTGTGTGGGTGTGTGTGTTTGTTTTTAAAAAGCACATGCAAATAAAATGGTGCGGTAGTGGCGCCGTTTCGCTGGTTGCTGCTGTTCGTAATAACAAATGGAATATGCACTCCTTCCGTTTCCGTTTTGGCCATGTCACACCAGTCATGCAAGTAGTGGAGCAGAGAAGCTGCTATCGCTAGGAGCTAATATTATTTACAGAACAATCGTTAAATTACACGCTCTACAGACAAACGAACGTAACGGAACGCACGGGTTTCATCTGCTGTAGAAGGGGCAGCAGGGGAAGAAGCGGGAGTGTTTGCTCGGGGGCCACTGTTGGCTCTGTCACTGCAAACGTCTCCGGTGCGAACGGGATTTGTATGCGCGCGAGCGCGCTTTGCGTCGCTTCTATTTGGGAAAGTCCGCCTCACTTGAGATGATGCCCTTATGAGCCATCATGTCGTCGATGTACTTCTTCACCTTTCGCTCCGCTGTTGAAGGGGGACGAGGAAAAGGAGATAAAGATTGCGTTAATGGGATATGATTGTCTAGATTCGGCGACACACGCTTACCAGTAACATCGGCTTCGAAGAATTTGTGCGATATTTTTCTTGCCAGACCCTTGAACAGTTCCTTCGTTTCGATCTTTTGATCGCGATAGTACGGCATCAGGAAGTGGATGACACAGCTGGCCAAATTTTTCTTCTTCTTCTCCATCTCGGCCAGCTGCTGGCTGGACGGTGTTGAGCCAGCCGAATCCGGTGCTCCTCCTCCACCACCGGGCGTGTTCGATGGACCTCCACCGCACCCGGAGGGACCGGCACTGCTGCTAGCAGAACCAGCAACAGTGGCGGCAGCAGCAGCAGCAGCAGCGGCAGCGGCAACAGCAGAAGCAGTGACAGCAATGTTGTTCACTACACTTGATGTGGAATTCATGCAGGCTGCTTGCATCATACCGACACTGGCGGACCCAACAACGCCACCCGTTTGGGACACGTTCACTGGTAGGGACGATTTGTTCGGTAGGGAGTTGAGATGCATCTGAGCGACCGTCGTAAACTGGGCCGAAGGTTTCAAACCGGACACGGAGGAAACGGTACCGCCCATGGTGCCCACCTGCTGCGAATAGGGAGGACTTTTGGGCGTTCCCGCTACGGCTAGGCGTGGATCGAGCGTTCCGTCGTACGGTGACCGGTGATCGTACGTCCGTTTCGGATGTTTGTCGTGATGTTGCAATGATGTGGGTGGTGGTGATGCGGGTGACGGGGGCCGATGCGACGGTGGCGACGGTGGCACGTACTTTGTGTGCATATATTCGGGCTCCGGCGAAGGAGACATTGGCGGTGGTGACGAGGGTGGCGGTGGCGATGCCGGCGGTGACGGTGGTTGATCTTTCGTCCGGGTGTTACTGGTTGACGGTTCCGGATCGTCATCCCACATATCGTCATTGTTTAGCATTTGCGATGAGCCGACGCCACTGGTGCCAGCTCCTCCTGCCTTGTAGCTGTTGTAATTGGTCGTGGAGCCACCCCCACCGTAACTTTTACCGTACCCGGTACCACCCGAGGTAGAGGCACCACTTTCGACGTAGTGCGATATTCGCTTTTTCGGCGCCGCGTAACTAAACTCTTCCTCCGGCGACGGTGGTCTCCGTGTGGGATGCTGGTGCTGGTGGTGGTGATGGTGGTGATGGTGATGGTGGGACGCCGACTGTTTGTTGTTCGCCGGTTCGTACTCGTCGTCGTAGACGCGCGATTTCGGCGGTACACGCTCGTACTCGCGATCGTACTCTTCCTCCTCGTACTTGCGCTTCCGGCGTCGTGCCACCTCATCTTCCTCCCAGTCACGTGACCGTGAGCTACCGGATCGGTAGGAGTAGGAGCGTTCGCGCGAGTACGATCGACTACTTTCGCGCGATCGCTTGAACGAGCCGGATGACTTTTGTTTGGTACGCGATCGCTCACTCGAGTAGCCACGCGATCCCGACCGGGACCGGTCGCGGTAGGTACGATCCTTCGAGGTTGTTCGGGTGGCGGACGCCGATCGACGATGCCGGTCGCTGGCCCCACCACCGTGCTCACTGAGTCGACGGGTTTGTCCCACCACCTCAACGTACTCAACGGACGGTGAACGGGGCGATCGTGGCGATAGGGGAGACCGCGGAGAACGGGGTGACCGGGGCGACCGGGGAGATCGTGGTGATCGTGGCGGTGGCGATCGGGGCGGTGATGAGGGTGAGGCGGGTGGTGACTGTGGTGAACGTATCGGTTCCGGTGGTGCTAACTTGGAACCACCGCTCGAACGACTGTCCTTCTGATGGTCGTCGTCCCACATGTCACCATCGTCGATCGTCATCAGGCCGGAACCACTTCCACCGGCCAGTGCGGCCGCTGATGCAGCAGCCGCTGCCGCTGCCGCCGCCGCGGACGACGCACTGGAAGAGGTACTGTTTTTGGCGCCAAAGTAGGAACTGATCGATGACTGGCTGAGCCCGTCCCGGGAGGTGCCGGTTTTGCCGGTCAATTTTGAGCTTCGCTTACGATCACCGTTCCGTTCGGCGCGATGATGGTGATGATGATGATGATGGTGATCGTGCTTCTTGTCGTGTCCATCCGAGCGTAGCTCCTCCACGATTCCCTCACCATACTTACGCCGCAGATCGGCCTCGATCGTTCGGTAGTCACCACCCATGCTGGCACGATGCTTCGGGCAGTACTCCTTCACCCGGGGATGCAGGATTTTCTCCGCGACGGCCGATTTCAGCGACGTTACCTACGAAAGCAGCGATGGAAAGAGAACGACAAACGAAACCCGGTTAAAGTTAGCGATCCGAACGGAACCATTCCCTGCTGCATTTGCAAAGTGTCTAGACGTTTGCGCACTGCACCAAGGAACCTGGGTGACGCACGGTAGAGAGGGTTAGGAGACTGTTGAATTTAGACGAATAAAAGTAAATTTTGCGCACATTCCAAAGATCGATGATCGATTGCCATCGCTTTCCGATTTTGTTCTATTAAGTCAAATTTCAAATTGCTTTACATTTTTCCCTACGTCTTGGGAGGTTCTACATTGGGATAAGAATTTAAACATACAATATATTGTAAGGACACCTGCAGTGTGCTGTGTGCTGTATGCCCTCCGAGTGAGGCAGCAGACGACGTGAGCAACAATACCTTTGATATGTTTCGCCATTATTGACATTCATTGATTGGTAGAGTGACGATCGGACCCCGATTGTAGTGGATTGAAAACTGATCGTTGACCGGTCAATGGGTGCACCGTGCTGAACCACGGCCCAACACTGGTGCAACACACGGGAAAACGAACGACAGAAGGAAGAACAGTGGTTGACATGACGATTGAAACTGATACCAAAGCTGATGGTGTGTGGTGCTGCGCTAACTGTGGGAGCTGTTTGGAGCTGGTTGGTTGGATTGGTAATAGACCTGGTCGGGTGGTAACAGGCCCACCCTGACTACATTTACCCCCATTGCCGCCGGGGTTTCTTGAAGAGCCCGTCAACGGGAAAGGATTGCTGCAAATGTACTGGCTCCGCTACGGTGCTATTGCTGCTTCCTCTCCGCTCTTCTTGCTCCTGTGATGGGGCCTCTGGTGCCACTTGCTTATTTTCTTGTGACCCCCCTTGTGACACACACACATAAACACGTGCTCTCGTTGATAGTCGCAGATTGAAATGGATTGTAATGTTTGCAGAATTGAATTGATCCACAAAAAGCGAAAACACAACGCAAATTGATTGAAAGTTTCGGAACTGATAGGAGGTAATGATGGTAAATAAGTATCTTTGATTGTACTAAGAGTCCATATGTCCTAAGACGTATGTGAAAACAAGCAGAAAGAGTCGTGTAAAAAGATGGGAAACGCAACATTCTATTTAAAAAAAAAACGAGGGAGTGGTGAGGAAGACGTTGGTAAAGTGAAATGTGTGTGAAAATGAATGTGCGTGTGTGTGTGTGTATGTGTGTTTGTATGCATGTGTGCATGAGAAGGACAACCAAAACGTATAACAAGAGCACGAGAGATCTGACCACGGTGTCGAACTACAAACACTCACATCCAGGGCGGACTTACCTGCTTGACAATCGCTCGATGGTACAAACTTTTCACCGTGTTCTTTGTAAACGACTCGTACTCCAGCTCCACCGCAATGTCCTCGAAATCCTTGTACACCAGGGCGTAGTCCGGCTCGTCGATGCCTTTGCACACCTCCACGTTCTTTTTCATCAGATCGGCCATCGTGGTAACGTAGGTTTCGCGCGTGGCAATCGTTAGGCCGCTCACTTTCACTGGCGTTTGCATCGCAAACTTTACACGCCCGATCGTTGCCGTCCGCTGCATACTCATGTCCTTCGCGGCTGCCGCCTTTCGCAGCATAAACTGTTTCTGTATTAGCAGTGCCGATTCACTTTGTTTGCGCTTCGTTTCACGTCCCTCACTGTAACTACCCCCACTGCCGCCATCGTAGTAGTCATTTTCGTACCCTTTCCGACCCCCACCGTACAGATCGGACGGATCATCATCGTAGGCCGTCATCGTTTTCAGCTTTCCCGTGTAGGCGAGCTGCTGAAAGAAGTCGATCGCTTTTTGCACCTTTTTCGGGTTCGCGCACACGTCGCACATGTTCCGGCAGTCGGGTGGATCGTCCCCGAAGTAGTCGGTAAACAGCCGGTGCCGGCAACGTGCCGTTTCACAAAACTCGACCATCTTCTCAAAGTTTTTCACAGCCTGCTTAGCACTTTCCTCCTTCGATGTGTCTTTGCTCTTTTGCAAGTCCTGGCGCAGGAGAAATTCGATCGATTTGCACGTATCGCGACAGTGGTAAATGCGGCAGTAGGATTTTTTCCCATCACGGCCGGCCCGACCCGACTCCTGGTAGTAGGCGGCCACGTTCTGCGGCGTGTCCCAGTGGATCACGAATCGCACCGAACCCTTGTCGACGCCCATGCCGAAGCTGATGGTGGCCGCGATTGCAACGTACTTGCCTTCCATCCAATCCTCCTGCACCTGGTCACGTTCGGATTGCTTAAGTCCAGCGTGATACGGAACCGTTCGCAGGCCCAGCTTGGTTAGGCTCGTTGCAACACGCTCCGTGTTTTCACGCGTACGGCAGTAGATAATACCACAAGCACGTTTGCTCTACGGGTGGAACGGGTGAAAAAGAAATAAAATATTGAGTTTTTAAGTCCAACACAGCAAACGCGATTAAAACTTACCGGCTTGACCTCATCCTGCTTGCCGAGGATTCCCTCGATGTAGTCCTTCAGGTGCAGGTAATCGTCCTGGATTGAGTTCTTGAACACGACATCGTAGTAGAGATTATGTCGGAAGCAAGGTGTTTTAAACTTTGCCACCGGTTCCTTCAACCGAAGGTTACGGAAAATGTCCTCCACCACCAGTTTGGAGGCTGTTGCAGTGAGAGCGATCCACGGTACGGACGGGTATTCCGTTCGCAGATTGCCAAGCTTCAGGTAGTCGGGCCGAAACTCGTGACCCCACTCGCTGACGCAGTGCGCCTCGTCCACGACGATGTACGCAACCTTCCTGAACTTGACCAGGTGCTGCATAATGTCTTTGAAGGTGGCAGTATTGGCTTGCTCGGGTGTGATATACAGAAAACGTATATCGGTCTTGACGCTCTTGAGGTCGTTGATCACCCGTTCGCGGTCTCGTACACCCATTTTCGAGTTGATCGAGTCCGCCGGTATCTTAATGCGCGCTAGCGTATCTAGCTGATCTTTGATCAGTGCCAGCAGGGGAGAGAATACTATCGTTACCTTGTTATCCTGCATCACACCGGGCAGCTGAAAACAGAGTGACTTTCCCGCACCGGTCGGCATCGAAACATAAACATCGCGCGTTCCTGCAGAAAACAAAGAAACGAGAAGGAAACACAAAGAAAGAGCAAGTGGTCAGAATAGTGCGGCAGATGGTGTAATGATCGGAGGCTTCCGGATCATGGGCAATACGCACTTGCGATTATTGTTTCGATGGCTTCCTTTTGCAGCTGGCTTTTGAAATCACGATGGCCGAAGTACTGCCGCAGCTTCTCCTGTAGCAGCTCGTCCGATTTGGTTTCTTTCGACAGCGCTTTGTCCAACGCCCGCCGACTGGAGCGCTCTGGTGAGTCGGATATTTCTACCACATCATCCATGTTGGGAATTTCCATGGGCGTCTGTGGTCGGGGTATGTCATCATAATCTTCAATGGGAGGTGTTTTCGGCGCCCGCGGTGGAATATAGTCATCATACTCTTCGCACTTTGGATCTTTTTCCAGCAGCTCCTGCAGTGATGCATTTACTGTCGCATCACAGTTCGTGCTATAAACAACGGGCACCGCGGGCGCAGGTCGCACCAGCTGCGGCTGGGGTTGCGGTTGCTGCTGCACCGTGTGTAGCGTCGCGGGTTCGGATTCATGTTTCGGTTCGGTTTTGGGCTCAATTTTAAGCGCTGTGCCGTTTGCTTTTCGCTCGGCGCGGTTATTTTTCACATTCTTCCAGAAGGACGCCTTCAAACACTCGTTAAACTTATCGAACTCCGAAGACATTCTTCCGCGAACGGAAGCTGGTGCTCCCGGGGATTTGACGGGCGAGCGATCGAGCGAGCGGCCGCTCCAGACACGACCAAGAAGGGACAGTTTTGGGATCGGATGCTAATCGAGTGCTTGTGCTTTTAACACGCAGAATCACTTACACGGAGAGTCATACTAGCTTGGAGTCTATTTTTCAGCCGCACGTTTCACTGCTTACATTGGGAATTCTGCAAAAAACGCGAAGAAACGCTAATCGACTTTTTCTAGACGCTCCCCGTTTAGCACACATGGCTTGAAGTTACAAAATACTGTTTATCCGTGCATCTTCGAAACAATCGTGTCTTTGTTTGTAGAACGGTTTTTGAAGGGCTACCCACGTTTTAATACTTTAATTTCATATTTCATTAATTTTATCTTTATTATACCGTTATATTGGAGTATTTATCAATTATCATACGATTTATAGGGTTGCAAAGTTCAACTAGGCACTGTAAATTTATCGGTTGGTTTTCATCAGGGCTAGCATATTTCCCCGCGGACCAAATGTTACGCAGAGAAGCTTGACAGATGCTAAACAGCAGATAACCTGATATTAAACAGCATGTATTGAGCACAAAATATTACGTAACTTGCTGTACCATTAGCTTGTGCGATAGATTTAACTAAAATAACAAACCACAAAGAATGATTGTAGCTAAAGTATATGCTAATTCCTGATTTGGTCGTTTTTGTAACACTAATGTGCCATCATAAGTTCAAGCAAATTTTCTTGCAAGAGTGATGCGACCTGGAAGTCTATAATTTGAGAGAAAAACAAATAAAAAAACTCAATAGTAAATACAAACTTTTCTCGATTCGTGATGCTTGCCGATAGGTGTAGTGCATAATTAGCTAAGTGCGTGAAATTTATTACTCGAATAAGATCAAAACGAACTCAAACGAAGCGGCACCTATCGAGAAGCAAAAATGTTACGAAACTCAAAAATGTCGTAAACAAGCAAATCTCGTGTGGTTGCAAGGAGCACCTCAAAAATTGTTCCAGATTTTGTTTGCACACCCAAAACACACGCACACTATCACGGACTGGAACATACCCTCCAAGGTGGAACGCATGTATTTTGCGACAATCTTTAAAGTTTGTAAAATGCTTTATCAATTATTTTGGTTCCTGGCGGCTTGCTGCACGTTCATTGTGAATGCACTGTGGCTCTGTTGCAACTTTGCCTCGGTCGGTATTCCCTGGTTGATGCTGTTGCTCTTTCTGGTCTGCATCGGGTCGAAGTTTGTGAAGCTAAAATCACCCGCAGACGATGTCGTTCTGTCCATGCTGTCCAAGAACGAGAAAGAGCACGACGGAACCGAACCCCTGTTCTGGCCCATCGTGAATCGGGGCGGGGCGTTCGATGCCCCGGAAAATTCGCTCGTGGCGATTAACCAGTGTTTGGCCCAAAAGTGCCAAAAGATCCTGCTAGATCTCAGCATCACCAGTGATGGAAAAGCGATCGTATGCCACAAATCGACTCTGGAGAAAGCAAACATTAATGTGCCGGTGAATAAGCTACAGTCGAGTTTCTTTGAAAACTTTAACATTGCCGAACATCATCCGTTGGGGTACGTTGTTTTGAACGTCTAGTTGGAAGTAAGTGCTAAAAGTTAATTTAAATCGAATTTTTTCCCGCAGACAATTGTTTCCGCCGGAGAAGGTACTGACGTTCGAGAAATTGTTGAAGCTTTTAGAATCCTCGGAAGTGACCGTGTTCCTATTGGCTTCGCATATCAACTCCCATATATTGGACATTGTTCGCGAAACAGTCGCCAAGTGTCCCATCTTTACAAAACGCATAATCTTTTGTTGCTCCTCGCCGACGGCAATCTATCAGGTACGTTTGAATTGGTAATCTAACGAGAACGACGCATTTAATGTCTCCAATCAATCAGCTTCGCCAGCATTGCCCGGATCTTGTGTGCGGATTGTGGATGGAAAAGTCATGTTTATCAATACTGCCACGCTATCTCAATACCTCAACGATATTATTATCAATTGCGGGTGCCATCTATCGTAACATTATAGCACCCGTAATCGGTGTTAGCCTAGTCTTCATCCACAAAGATGAATTTAATGCGTGAGTATACAAACCGCACCCCCAAATCTGCAGACCCAGAAATGTGAACGGGTTTTCCCGCTTTTTCCGCTTTTTCTAGACAAATCTCAACGCTGTGGAAGAACGTCGGCGTTCGGCCTATTGTTTACACAATAAATTCCCCGAACGAAAAGCGCTACTTCCAGCAAGTGACCAAAACGCTCTATCTCACGGATTCACTCCGCTCCGAACCGCAGCTAATTTTCAAACCGAAGCGAAAGTAGCAATAATAATGGCCATGCAAATCGAATTGCTTTATAAGCGAAATCAGTGTGTTTGTATAATTTGTATGTTGTGTTGAATTATTAGATTTCCTTACCGTTAGTTTTTACCTCGAACGCAACGAAACGATTATACTGTTTCCAGATATCTATATTTGCCAAGCGAATCGACCTCGTTTCGTTGCAATTTATTTATTATTTATTTTAAAACAACTCTAGCGAAAACGATGCACAGTATTACCAAGCTGTCTGCAAGCATTTCTTTTTTAAACGAAACGATCTTAATTTCGTGTGAGGATAATGTGCTTTTTGTGTTTAGTCTTTACGCGAAGCGCCTAACACTTTCGCCCCGAATGTAATCACGCGTGTCGAAATAAAACGTACGAAAAAAAAGAAACAGTCAAACAGCTGTTATGCTAGTCTGTTTCGCATCTGCAGCATAACCGACATTGTGTTTTCTTTTTACCAACCTTGAGAACAATCTAAGTTTGTGTGGTATTGGCACAGTTTGAAGAAATGAGTCGAACAAAACGGTTAAATTTATACAGCTGCTGTACGAGCGTTCCAAATGTTGCGAAATATTAGTATAAATCGCAACATTCCCCTGGTACTACGAGGATTGTACTGTTACGAGCATCAAGCGTAACTTGACATGTCGCAATGGTTGCTTTGGCTCTTCGTTGGTGGTGCTATTTGCAATGTACTATCAGAGGAGGCTGGAAAAAATAATGTTAAACCTATTCGAAGCGGACGCATCGTAGGAGGCAATGAGGTATCTATCGCCGACTATCCGTATCAATTGTCGTTTCAAATCGAGGGGACACACGTCTGTGGCGCTTCGGTTGTAGCCCCGCAATGGGCCTTAACTGCCGGCCATTGCTGTTTTGGCGTAAATTTGGCTAATGTAAGTTTTTTTTTCTGCTTCGTTTTGTACCCTTCCCTCTTTCTGGTCTCATTTTATGTGAATGATTTTTTTTTTCTCTATGTTTCTATCTCAACAGGTCGCGTTGCGTGGCGGAAGTGCGACCCATAAAGAAGGAGGCGTCGTGTTTGCCGTAGATAAATTGGTCATCCACCCGAACTACGACGATGACAATCTAAACTTTGATGTCTGCATGGTACGAATTGTTGAGTCGTTTGTCGGGCACGAAAACATCTCGATCCTGCCGTTGACCAGCACCAACACTATTCCTAGCAACGAGCAGGGTACGGTTTCGGGTTGGGGAGCGACTATATCGGATGGGGAAAGCGTTACGAATCTGCGTGCGACGAACGTAACGATTCTTTCTCCGAATGCATGCACGAGACAAACGCGGAGCTACGTTAGCATAACGGAAAGGTACGATCCACAGTTTTCTACGATCGATTTGGGTTGGGCCATATTTTTTTTAACAAAATGTTACTTTACCCTTTTCGCAGTATGTTTTGTGCCGGAAATGTGGGTCGCTCAATCTGTGTTGGTGACAGTGGTGGTCCCTTAGTGTTCGATCGTCGACAGATTGGGATCGTTTCGTTCATCATCAAAGAGTGCGGAGGGACAGTACCGGCCATCTATACACGCATCTCCAACAGGGCAGTGCGAGACTTTATACGGCAGCAAATAAGCAGCACCCAGCAGCGGCTGGCATTTCTGAAACGCGCACGATCCTAATTCATTCATCCTGATCGCGCACGATCCTAATTCATTCCCACGGAGGCGCGGGTGATTGTAAAAGTAAGAATCGTTTATAGATTTCTTCCCAGTGTGCCGGTTTGTCTGTAGGTTGAGGCCGGTGATAAGAGCCCCAGCGTTTACAGAACGTGGTTTGTTGTGACGTTGTGTGAGATGATTATGTGCGTCGCTCAAGGACCTGCGAGGCAACAGCTAGAAATAGTGACATGATAGGAAGACGAGCTCTTTGCTCGGCCGGAAAAAAAACGGAAACCATGACGTGCAGAACGGATAACACCGCGGGTCGTCTGGCGGGCCTGCCCACCGAGGCATCCGAAAGTAAGATTAATTTGATATCTTATGTTTACCGAGACGCATGGGAAAGATAAAGCTAAATTTTGCCAGATATTTCATATAAGTGTGTACAGCTTCCTGCTGTTCACTTTCAGTGGACAGTGCGTTACTGTGCGGCGTTAAAGATTCTTCCGAAACTAGTTCTGAACGCTGCCGAACGATTTGAATATTGTAGTTAACAATGCGCCAGCCGCTGTTGCTGCTGGCCATGGTGGTTGTCGGTGCACTGTGTGGAACCATAGGTAAATGTGGACAAAAGCTGCTAGGGACAGTTGTTGGATACTAAGCATAGGTTTTGTTTAATATTCCTCGCTCTCAGATCATCACATATATTATTACTCTCGTCAACCGGCACTGTTTCGATTGTTGAGGAAGTATGGTTTGTGGCCTCGAAATCTAACAGTGGAGTATGAGTTTCCGGCAAAGGATCCAACAGCACCGGCACCATTCATTTACGGAGGCGAGAGTGCATCGATCGAAAGCTTTCCCTACCAACTGTCACTGCGCCTCGAGGGAACACACATTTGCGGTGCGTCGGTTATAGCGGAGCGATGGGCACTGAGTGCGGCCCATTGTCTCGACGAGCAAACGTTACCGTCTGGCGTAAGTGTGCTGTGGCCCGGTTTTGGTGGTGCCGATTACTAGCCGAAAGTGTTTCTCCGTAGATCACGTTTCGCGGTGGAACTCCGCATCGGTTGGCAGGCGGGTACATTTTTCACGCCGACCGGTACGTGTTGCATCCAAAGTTTGAACGAACTACGTTGGACTACGATGTGGCGGTCGTGCATGTGCAGGAAAGTTTCTTCATCGATCCGATACGTCCGGTAACGTTGGCAAACACGAACACGGTATATCCGATACCTACCGGTGCCATCGTATCCGGATGGGGCACGTCGGATGATGGATACACTCCTTTGATTCTGCAGTGGTTGGAAGTTTTTGTCCAGAGGCTTGAGCTATGTCAGACGTCAACGATAGATCAAATATCGGACAGGTAAGGCTGACCATGGATAGTGTGCGATGGTGGGAATCGACCGAAGCTCAACAGCATTTTACTAATCTTTTATCATAGGAACTTGTGCGCTGGTGGAGGATCCGTAGGCAAAGACGTTTGCCACGGAGACAGCGGTGGGCCGCTGGTATTGAACGGATATCAAATAGGAATAGTGTCATGGGGCGACAAAACCTGTGCCACAAACCTGCCGGCGGTCTACACTTCGCTGACGAACGATGAAGTACGAGCGTTCATACTAATTAACACCAATGTCTAGCTGCTTGGTACGAGAAAATAGAAAAGCCACAAAGTCATAAGCCATATGAAATAGATAAATCGATTTAGTGTAGACATGTAACGTATTTTAAGCTTTTTTTCGTTTCTTTGCAAATGAAAAAAAAAAACGAGTATAAATTAAGCTCAGTTTCACAGATTTGATTATGTTTCTTTTCTATTGCGTACTTTACCGCGAGATGTTTTTCGGGAGCTCGTCGGCTTCGAGGAGTAGGTTATTTTATTCATGCAACGAGTTGCGAGATAAGGTACAGATTTATCATTGTACAAAGCGATAACGCACCCTGTAGCTGCGTGTGGTCAATTCTGGTGGACGTGGTTCGTTTGAATGTTTTTTTTCCCTTCTTTCATGTGCGCTAATGATAAGATCCCAGCAGGTACCCCTCGTTTGTTGGTTCAGAAATTACGACGACCATGGTGCGTAATTGACGCCTAGACCGTCATACTCCCGTCCGTTCCTGAATGAAGCTGCGAATGGTAGGGTTGGCTGTGTTGGCGAAAATGGCGGGTAAACTGCCAGTACAGTCGGAAACTCCCCAGGAAGCGATGCCCATTTGGTAACCGTTAACGACCAGTGGGCCGCCACTATCACCACCGCAAGTGTCACGACCCGGTTGTCCGGTGCACAGCATACTGCGAAAGTCGTAGGCATAGCTAGTTCAGTATCCGAGCTGGTTTAATAAAGCATCGTTCGACTTACTCTTCCGTGATCCACTCGGCAGGCCAGCTGTTGCGACACTGTTCAACGGTGATGAGCGGAACATCGACCCATTGGAGAATCTCGGGCAATGTGTCTGGAACGGACCTTAGTCCCCAGCCTGTAACATTCGCCATCGTACCGGGGGCGAAACCGCTCGTTGCTGGAGGCAGCGCTACTGGTGCTACCGACTGTCCAATCATGTCCGTTCCAGTTTGTAGCACGCTTACATCGTACTCCATGGTGTACTCACTGTATCGTGGATGATTTACTATCTGCACGACGTTGTAAATGATGCCACCAAACAACCGATTGGTAGCTCCACCACGTAACGTCAACTAGAAGGCGGAAGGGAAGAGTTGAAAATCGGATCAATGTTTGAGTCCTTGATACGTCGCAAAAAAAAAAGTTACCACATTGGCTGCGGGTGTTGGATAGGTACAATGTGCGGCCGATAGAGCCCACCGCAGGGAAATCACCGATGCGCCACACGCGTGGACTCCGCTACGACGCAACGACAGCTGGTACGGAAAATCTTCGATGAAAGCATCCCGTCCACCAACGATCCTGCCATTTTTCGCTGCTTCGATCGGAAGCAACTTTCGTGCAGACTGATGCGTCCTACCAGTTAACCGATTATTGTATCGTAACCACAACTCCACATCAGAAGATGCACCGGTGAACGCGGTGAAGAGAATAAGGATCGATGAAATTACCGGGATGTACGACACCATGTTCGAATGTTATTCACCGTGTGGTACGAGCGAGACTAAGGGCATGGTAATGCTGTCCGGGCCCGTATTGGCTTCAAATCAAAACGACCAATCGATATGGAGATTAGATAGTGGCAAGATGTATTGGCATGTAGGAGCATGCCCGGATGCCACTCTCCGTCTATCTCCGGGACTGGTGAATCATTTTCCCGGTTGCGAGAGGGGATTTTTGGAAGCAAGTGATAGCGTGGCCTGCTAGCAAAGCTGTCATCATAGCATAACCTCTGACGAATAATCACTGCCAAATAGGGGTTGCATTGGCGTTTTTTGTTTGTTTGTTTAATTATCCAAAACTCGTTTTCCACTGTCACAAAAAGCGATTAGTTTAGACTCCAGTGTGCTGGCTGATGAAGCTGCGGATTCCAGCGTTACCAACGTTGGCGTACACTCCCGGCAGAGGTCCTCCGCACTGGACAGCGCCCCACGAGACAACACCGAACTGCTGTCCACCAGTCACGAGCGGGCCACCGCTGTCACCGTTGCACGAGTCACGTCCCTGCTGGCCAGCGCACACCATGCTGTGTGGAGTACGGGAAGAAGGGTTGCGATAAAGTCACAGCCACAGTGCCTTGCCGGTGAGTGGAATACTTACGCGGCGGTGATGCGTCCAGTTCCCCACTGCGAGCTGCAGGTAGCCTGGGCAACGACCGGAATGTTGACGGCATGGAGGTCAACCGGCAGCGATCCTCCCGGAGAGGTCAGACCCCATCCAGAGACGACGCTGTTGGTTCCGGCACCGAAGCTGACACCGCTGTTGACCAGACGGATCGAAGCAATGTTGGTGCCCACGAACGAGGTAGTGATACGGATGACGCACACATCGTTGTTCAGGTTGTTGCTGTTGTAGTTCGGGTGGTTGATGATCTGGGCGGCCTGGAAGATGACACCACCGGTGGTACGGCTGGTGCTGCCTCCGCGGAACGTGATCTAATGGAAGGTGGTGATGAGTTTGGGCGGGGGGCGAGCTTCGAACTGTGAACTCCCGCAGCTGCTGCGAAACTCACCGAGTTGACACTTGGCATGGGGAAGGTGCAATGAGCGGCGGACAGGGCCCACTGCGAGGCAATGACCGAGGCACCACAGATGTGGTTTCCATTCTGGCGAAGCGACAGCTGGTACGGGAACTGGCTGATCGGCACAACCGAGCCACCGACGATGCGACCGTTGTTCTCGGCACCGGGTCCAGCGTCGATGCGGACCTGCTTGGACAGCCAGAGGTCCTCCTCAACACCGGCCAGCGCACCGGCAACGAACAGCGACAGGAGGATGAAGGCCTTCATGGTTAACTCGATCTGGACACCGAAACTAATACCCACCCATGGCACCGACCGGTAGCTTATATACGACCATCCTTATCACACCCGGGAGCATGTTCGGCATGTTCGACACCGAAATCTGATCGTACGCCGCGAGTTAATCGACACGCGCGATAAGGCGGGCTTGAAAAATCAATAAATTCGGGTAATTCCAGACATTGCGTCTGACGGAAAGATAAAATGGCCACACTTCTGCTGATTCTGCGCTCTTATCGGGCGGTGCGGCGTTTTGGGGAAATCTTACCTCGTCACGGATTTACAACCGGGGAAGCTTTGTTTTCTTTTTTATACCCGCTAAGCTAACCCTACTAATCTGTACAAGGGCTACTGCTGCTGTGGTGTAACGGTTAAACGTATTCAAAACTTTGACGTAGTTTCAATATTATGCAGGGGATAGTGTCCTGAAAGTAGTGTGGCTTTTTTTCTCCAATTTATGCAGCGTGTAAATTTGGGCATCTTGTGCACGGAGGCACGGTGGCCAGTAGCAGAAGCAATTAATTTCAGAACGCAGAAATTGCTATCAGTTGTAGGGCGAGAACAAGGGGCGCGTGTTTTTTTTTTTGGTTTTGTATCGTTTTCAACATAGTCAAACAAAGATACGGAAACTAGTTCCATAAATGGTCGTCAAAATGTCGTTCGTTAAAAAAAAAAAG
>JXWZ01003835.1:0-13263 GCA_000956215.1 Anopheles farauti No. 4
GAAATGGCCCGGTAAGGAACGGGGAAAACGGCCTACCCGCGCTTGGAGTGAACCACGCCATCGAATGAACACGCGGCGCGTGGTGAGAAAAAAAAACACAAACAATAGTTCGTTCCGCAAGCAGAAGATCACACAAGAGCCGGGCCGGTCGTTTTCCCGCGTTCATTGAGTGGAAAGCGGGGGCGCATGCGCCCCTGCCGGGTGGGGTGCTGCACACAGCTCCCCTCTCGCGCAATGGAAAATTATGCCGCAAAACTACCGGTGTTAGTCACACAAACTCCTCACGATCAATCGTCTCCTCCGTTGTAATATGGAAAAATGGGCTCAAACAAGCTGATGAAGCAGTTCAATGGGTTTCCCCATCCCCAAAGCCCCGCGTAACACGCACGTTTCTGATGTTATGATTATGCTCCAGTTGTGGGGAAGGAGGACGGAACACCAACAGACAAAGAACCACGGTGAAGAGAGGAATCACTGTCTTCCAAGCACCCGTTTATGCGGCCTGGCGTGTGTATTGGTATCGGTCGACCTTTCTTGGTAGGCATCGATTTTGCACGCGTTTGCTACGCACATGTGTGTGCGTTGTTGTTGTTGATTTGTGTGGTGGCCCCTTCCGCATGATTCCTACGAAATGGGCCCACAAGTTTGTCGTTTGTTTTCATTTTTTTGCGAATGAAAGTGCGCTTTTCCTTGCATTTTTCATTGCAACAATTAGGCGGGGAAAGGGATAGAATTTTAGATCTATTTTCCCCGGGTGCGGCCGATCATCACTCTGCACCGTATGTTTTCCCTACATCAATGTTCATCGACCCATGTTTTGATATCCGTGGTTTTGGTTTTCTATGCGCCTTTATTATTTTGCTTGCTGGTGTGAGTGTGTAAGTGTTTTTTTATGCTATAAAATGCGATGCATCGCTTGTTGCATCGCGGCGACAGCACCATGTTGCCTATGTGTGCTGCGATGCTGCCCTGTAGTCGTGTATGTAGTACAGCCTACTATGCTTCCTAATGACAACTATGAGCCCATCGTTTTTGTGTGCTTGTATGCGTACCATCATGCCCGGTGCTCTCTTACATGCGTGCGTGTGTTTGCGTATGGTTAGTGTTGGCTGCATTTAGATGGATGGAATGCACACACACACACACACACAAATACAGCAGTGCAAGCATTATGCTGGGCCTACTAGGGATTTTATTTTGCTTTTGCTTTCTCTCTGTCACTCTCTTTCGGATCTGCTTTCCCGTGTAGGTCCCCTTATGTGTGCTCTGACCAGCGTTTGTTTACGTTTGCATGTTTTTGCTGTTGCTTCTCCCGGCACGGCACTTGTCCTCCGGTACGGTGTCCTCGTGAAACGCTGCTGGCCACGGCCACGGCTCTCCTCTTTGTCTTCGCACTTGGGGCACCGGTGGTGAAGAGTTTTCTAAGTTAACGAACCCACTCTTACCGCGTCCCTTTGGGTGCTTGCTTTGCCTGCTCCAGCGCAAAACCAACCCCCGGTATGGCCGGTAATGGGCAGTAGGCCGCGGCTAATGTTGGGTTTGGCGTCAACGGTTGGAAATTGCGCCTGACCGCTGGCACACACTAGGCGCTTTTCGTACCCCATCGGACCGCGATATCAGTGGCGATTTGTGCCTCTGCACGGCGCCGTTAAAATATGTTGCGTTCCTTGCATGTTGCAATGCAATTTGCTTGTTTTGATTCCCGGTACGAAGGTCCAGTGCTGATCGTGTTAAACCGGCTATGATTTGGGAATCCATTTTGCAAACCGGACACGAAATATCCGCAGGCACAGTGTGCTGTGTGTTTTTCAACATAATAATCTTCGCATTCATGGACGATTACTTTACAAATACACTGCAAGTCTAATGCAGGAACGTCAAATGCAAATGTATGCTGACGTACGAGGCAGGAAAGAAGTGGTCGAATTTGTTTGTTTTATTTTCTATTTTATTTTACCATTAGAAACATTATATTATATTGCCTCAGTAGAAAGTAGTAATAGTGTAATATAAGTAAGTAATATTGTAGAAAAGAAATGTACTTTTTACAATTAATCTGAAAAAAAAACTGAAAGCAGTGAATAAAAAACTAAAATCCGCCTCAAATTTTATTAAAATATTTCAAAACTTATATTATGATCGTACGAAATGTAACTTTATTCTTTTCATGAAAAATCATGAAAAGAAGATTATCAGTTCATCATTTTTACGATAAACATATAAATTCAAATTCATCCGTAAATTATAGTCGGATATCAAAGGACGCTACGTAAACCCGTCAAAAGCAAAATGTTTGACATTCCTGGGCTAAAAGGCATTCGTGTGCTTGTGATGGTGTTTGGTAGGGTGAAGACGGAATATAATTGACATGCACCAAACTACGTCCTGTTGCGCCGGCATGAATCAATCGTTCGGTTTGAGCTGTTTGCACTCTATTTGACCGAATTATCGGTATGTAAATTTCTTCCGAGAATGAAGTGTTTAGTAACATGCCTTGGCGTCAATCTCTGTGCGAGGGGAGCTATCGCACACGATCGATTTTTGCCCGGCGTCTGGTGCAGTTTGGGTGCATTTTCCATCCATTTTTTGGCGCCATCTCGTGCTGGGCGCGACATTGTGGCGTTACCGGCAGCTCGAAAGCCAACTCGAAGCTCCTGCGTACTGTGAACGTGTCGTGAAAGGTTATGCTGACTTTTTTTGTATATTTGTCAATGTTGCTAGACGTTTGAGAGAAGTTTTACTCCGTTTCTGAGAGCAAATATTAAATTTAACGTCAACTAATAACAATCTCGGCGTTTGTTAATTTCCTTAGCCAATGTGTAATTACTGGATTGAAATAGTGATAAACCCTTCCAAGTGTTCCCACAACCTAACCACCGTTTTCGATACGGCGTCACCAAAAACCCCGGGTTGGTGGAAAAACTAAATTCCCTCCCCCTCTCGGATGGAATTGCGTTTTAAATCGGACACCGTGCCTTTTCCTTCTCCACCGCAGTCGGGGTTCTGCGGGTACGATATCCTGCTCGAAGTGCCCGTGTGTGTATGTGTTCGTTTGCTGACGCCTTTTCCCCTTTTTTTCCCCCGAAAGTAATATGCGAAAAACCTAACGCCCGATAGGGGTGTCGTTTGACTGATTTTGACTTCGGAATGAACGCGGCGGCAGCGTGCGGTGGCGGCAGCGACGCCGACTTCAACCGGCGAGTTCAATGACCCAATCCAGGCTGCTGCTGGCGGGATGGTCGCCGGTGCGTTGTGCATCCAACGGTGGAGGAAGTTGGACGCAAAAGTCGGAGCACAACACGCGACGCATTCTCGGACGTGTGTGGCGCGGCGTTCGAAGCGAGAAAATCGTTCAACCGTAACCACTACACGGCACAACCAGTGCAGCAAGCCACGCCAAGCCAAGCCGGGATCAAGACAAAACCGTACGACGGCTGGCGATTCCGGCTTCTTCTTGCGCACCTGGTGGCTTGGTTTGGACGCGAATCCGCACACTTTATCGGGGCGATGATGCCCGCGCCGCATCATTATGTGTTGTCCGAAAAAGAAACTGCAGCGCTGGTCGATGCACTTGGTGTTCTTTTTGTCTCGCTCTGTCTCTCTCTCTCGCTTTCGCTTCTATCCGATTCGTACACAGGAACGGGCACAGGCTCAGCTGCTGCAGCCGGTCTGATCGCGGTGATCATGATGATGATAGGAGCGACCCGCGTGCGGCGAGAGGTATGTGGGTTTGTTGTTGTCGTCGCTAAGGACGGTGAACCGGTTTTCGCCGCGAATGGTGATCTTCACCACAAACCGGGCCCACTCTATGCTTCACTTCCCCAGCTAATCCTCCCAAAGGCTCTGGGGTGAGTCCTACAAAGTTGCCGCTGGCGTGCAATAAATCGTTGCAGCAAATGGCGCAACAAGATGTTGGTCCTCGACCCAGCGTTGTTGGAACCCGAATCCGAGAAAAACCAGGCAAACAGTGAAGAAAAAACGCGCAACATGAATGATGGCGTCGCTTAAATCGATTTCCTGCGTAATTTCGTTTCAATTCGGAAGGTGATACTGCCATTCCAGGCGTCCGGAACCCCCGTCCCGAACAAACCCGGGTAGCGACCCGGTGACGTTTGTGAGCCGAAGCGATACGTGAAGTAAACAAAAACAGTGTGCGTCATTTCTGTCATGTTGAGGTCGGTGCCGGGCTGCTGCGAGCGTAGGATTTACCAACGAGAAGTAGCAACAACGCAGCACGCTCGAACATTCGATCGGGCGGCGGACGCTCGTGTGACGTCATGGTACAGCAGATTAAAGTTGCCTCTCGTCCATCGTCGTCGTCGTCGTCGTCGTCGTCTCGCGACCCAACAAAACGTCATGGCTGCGAGCTGGTTGGTACGTGTTTGTTGATAAACAAACCGAAGGGCCGAACCGACACGCACACCATCAAGGCATCCTTTTTCGGTCTTACATGCATGTTTGTATGTATACATGTGTGTGTGTGTGTGTGTGTTTCTGTGCGTAGCAATCAGCATAAAATGCGTAGTATGGTGCGTCGAACAAAGGGCCTGAAAATTTCGACATAAAACAGGCCTCAACACACCTGCACCGGGATATTCAGCGCTGCCTGTAAGTTCACAGACACACATATAAACCCAAATGAATCCTAAACATCAGATGTGGATACACACACACACACTGGGAAAATATTTCGATTCATAAATCGTATCGGCCTATTCCAATTCCGTTCCTGTGTGTTCATCTCTGCGTAGTTTGCTCGTGTGCGTTAGTAGGTTCCGACAGTTTCCCCGCTTCATCCTGACTGTATATTCCCCTCTCATGCCGGGAAGACAAAGTAAGCATACTCTCTCACATCCACATACACACTCGTGCATGTGTGCGTATCAAAACAGCCGAAGAAATGTCGAAGGGCCCGATGTAAACAAAGAAAAGCGGCCTCTACCCGCCGTGCCGGGATGACGACGATTCCATGACGCCCTTTCCGCATGTGTGTGATGTTGTTTTGCTTTTCCTCACGTTTCAAATACCCCGCCAGCCGTCACCAGTGACGAAAAATTTGGTACGCATTTGTTGTACGCGTGTCTCATGCCGATTTTTCGTGTTGGAAATTATCCCTGCGTGCCGTTTCTAGTCCCGCTGCCGGATGGAAGGGACTGGACGGAGAAGGTGCCTCATCTGGCGCCTCTTCGCACTAATGATCCCCGTCTGTGTTTCTCGCTCTTTCCACGCCATGAAACTCACAAAGGTTTTATCTATTTCGAAAATACGGCACGGCACGGCCAAAAAGGCCGGCCGGCGGCGCACTGAACTCTAGATTTCTTTTGAGGTTATGTTTGGCTTTAGAGGCACGGACAGATTACCGCGAGCTGCTAAGGTACATTCGCTAATGAAAGGCTTTCCAATGCGCTGCGTCCATTAGCAATAGTTCCCTTTTACCATTCGCGCACAAATGGCTTACCCTGAATCGGATGAATTGGGTTACATTTCGACGAAATCGCCTTTTCTTACCTGCGCAATTTTATCATTCTCGAAGTCGCCTTGCACAGTCGAACGCCTTGTTATCGTTTTGCTTAATGGGGTTAACCTCTTCTTTATTTATTTCCAGTATCACACAAACCTGCGTATCGCATCGAAATGCGTACGCACAGCGTAACGAACAGAGATGCGTACCATGCGGCTGAAACGCAACAAACACCAGCGAAGAGGTGGCAGTGCCAGTCGATTTCGTGCAAAAACACCTGCCGAAAGGTCTCATATCACGCGAACGTTCGCGGTACGCGATAACGACACCAGTAGAAGCACGCGCAACAACGACAAAGAAGAAAAAAATGGAATCCAAGACCGGATGTCGTGACGACGAGCAAATACGTCACCATAGGCGCCCAGAACGTTAGGGAATTCCATGTCGTGGCGGTATCTTCTCGGCATACCTTCTACCACACCGACGTCCGCTGCGTGGTGCGTTCGTTAGGCTTAATGATTTTGTTATTTACTGCCCAGTTTCCGCTGCGTACTGATTGCGTTACATTATTCACGCCCCAAACTGCAGTCGCAGGAACTTGAAAGAAAAAAAAACTCCACGGCGGCTTGAAAATTGTTTTTTCTTTTTTGCTAGTGCTAAATACGCGTTCCGCCCAAAAACCACCCGGCTACAGGCAGCACTAAATGTTTCTTAACGCCATCGCGGGTAGAACATTCACTCGGTTTCTGAGAGAATACGTGCTGCGTCATCCATGATGGACTATTCAATTTCTTCGCAAAAGCAAGGGATTCAGTTGCGTTAAACATAACGATTTCACTACAAGCCTAAGCGAGTCGGAGTTTGATGAGGAAGATTATATGATGTCATCGTGGTAGAAAACGATAAAAGTTTTTGAGATTTACTGTCGTAAGACAGTGGTCGTGGAGAACTTAAAAGAGAGTTAGTAACAAGTATGCATTTCCTGATCAAGCGTGTGCGAACGTAGAATGAAAATCTTTATTTATTTATTTTTTACAAAATTCATCATGATTGGGAAAACTATCAAATAGTTTACGGTAATATTATTGCTAACCTGAATTAAGTCTTTCTGTGATATTTTCCTTCAAATGACAAAAAAAGACTGGAAATGCTTCCTGTAACATTAGCATATGACATCGTGAGAAAATTCGTTGAAATACAATCAAATATATTGCAAGCAATGTATTCCTTTCTTATACCTCCTATTATCTTTCACAATATTTCAATCCAGTATCGAAACATATATATTAAAATTTTCCAATCCCAAAAATGTTACACATACTATGAACAACGACAGTCAAAGTAGGAAATAAAACGGTTTGAATTTCTCAGAAACATTCGAGTCGTATCGTTTATATATGTCAAAGAATTTCATTTATACATATCAAAAATCCTCATTTAATCAAATGCGACGGTTGTCTTCCCTATCTTGCAGTTCGCTCGTAGGTAATGGTACCCATCACCCTGCAACTGAACTTTGTACCGCGAACATCGTGCGCTCATGAATCCAGCTGTGCATGAGCGATCCAGTCACTTCCAGAGGGACTTCTAATCTGCTACCGGCTTTATGTACAATCTTTACTCTGTGCACGATCCGCCACCGTGAAGATGGTCCCGCCAGACCCGCCCCAAAATCATACGGACCCCGCAAGGTAAATGGCCGCTTATCACGTTGTTTTCGAAGTGTTCGAGTCGTTTGCTACCTACGCACCCACAGGTACAGGCCGGTGATTGGTCGATCTTCGTCCCGGCTGGTCATATTGCGCGTCGGATCGGCTTTGTTTCTGGGGCGCATCGAACATGCACCAACCTGTTTCGAGCGGGTGCCATTCTGGAAATGGGTACAACGTCAGCATATCGACAAATATAATGATGGCTTTAAAATGTATTTATATTATAGGTCGCACAGCCAATCGGTGAAATAAATCTTTAGTAAAAAAAAAACAAACAACCAAATTTTCCTCGTCGTATCTAGCGAGATTATTAACCTGCATCCAAATGCACGAAAACTGGGACGCAAAAATACCACAAGCTAATCGATTCGGCCAAAACAGCAACACACACACACACATATAATCCGAAACAAAATCCACACTTTGGGGAATTTCCTGCCGTTAATGCGAACTTAATCAATCGGGCACGCACCGAATGGCAAATAAACAAAAGAAAGAATCAACCTCACTCTTCTACAACAAAGCCACACTCACACCGGCGTCGTGTGCGGATTTCTTTCGCAGTTCCTTGAAAAATAGCATGGAACGACGGAAGAAAAAAAACAAGAAACACCATAATGCAGTCACTCACAGCCGGATCTACGTCCATTATCAGTTCAATTAAATCACTCTCCTGCTTGTCCCCCGGGGTTATCCACCGTTTCCTGTCTGCTACGTTTCAGACCAAGGATTTTCGGCTCAATGGTCGGTCGTGTGACGATCTCGTTGATTTTTTTTTTGCAATGCGTCAAATCTTTTCGAAGTGTGACACATACGGAGTTTCGTCGTCCAGCGGGAGGTCTTACTGCTTTGGTTGGATTGGTGCTGTTTGCGTTAGTGTTTGTGCCATCTGGAGCAGAGGTTCATATATGTGTTTCAACCTTCATGGTTATATTGTATATACAAAATTTGTAAAAACTCAACCGACGATTAATCATACTCGCTATAAAAATATTCTATTCCGTCTCTTCCACGAAAGCTCATCGACAGAAACGCCAATGTTACGTGCGTTCGGTTAACAATTGGACACTAACCGTCAAGGGATGAGCGATGAAACGCATTTGAGGATTGCGTTTGCACAGCAACAGCACTGGAGGGGCTTTTTTCATTCATCGTATTCTTTTTCCCTCGCATCCACTCGCATCCCACTCACTCCCCACGGAAGCGACAGTTTTTCGGTTCGGCCCGGCGGCCATTGTGGTGAACAATTCACTAGCCAACGCGTCCCAAAGGAACAACAAACCAAATCGTCACTGGCGGCGCTTTAACCGTAGGCTGTGGTAAATATCCTTGCGCTACGGATCCATTTGATTCCATCCGCCGGAGCGTACAAACGGAACGAACGGATGAGCGCTCCGGAATACGATTAACCGTCTTCCTTTCCGCAACGACCGCTTTCCTTCGGGAAACCCATACGTCGAACTATGAGCTAGGGCCGATTTTCGCTTTCGCTTGTTGCAATAAACTATGATTCGCCCTCTGGGGAAGGCAACAATGAGGTGGCGTGGCTGCGTATCCCGTATCAACTGTACCTACTACGTCACAAGCAATTGAAGACAATGAATGTTACAACGTGTGAGTGATTGTGTTGTTGGATGATGGTGCGTATGTTTTCCTCGGAAAAAACTAGGATTGATTTACCGGTCAATCGAGCGGCAGTGTATCTTAAATTTTTGGCGGCAGATAATCGAGATTTTGTTCCATAACGTTAAGAGAAACAGTAGAGATATTGCCGATGTTTTATCGAGTAGCTTTGGTCTCGATAAAATATTGACAAAAGAAAGGGCATGTTTGACGTTTGCCTCCATACTACTATGGCTTCCTACGTAAGGATTTTGCTTTCGGTAACACACATTTCCTGTTCCACAAATGCTCCGGAAGATGTATGTATGTTTCTGCGCTAATACCCACACGAAGTAATTAATCTCATTCAGGATGGTTTGTACAATGTTCGTCTACCTGTGCACGTACGCATTAATAATACATCCTTCGATTGGGTTATATTTGTGTCTATGTGTTTTAGCACTTATGTTCTGGGAAGTAATCGGGATGTATTTTCAAAATGTTGTTTCAAAAATGGATAAAATAAACCATGAACTGAAGATAAAGATCCGGAACTATTTTGTACTTATATTTTTACGCAGATTTTTTAATTGTTTTTGGTACAGGTTACGACAAATTATATACATTGATTACATTTATTATACATTTAATTTAAATTACTTATATTGTGTAAAATTTAAAAATTACTTTTCACTTGTTATTTAAAGGTTATGAACAACTGGTAATCAAAACAAGAAGCTATGAAATTAAAGCTACCCAAGGCGCTTATTGAAAGATCCTTACGACCTTACGGATCCCATTGAAGAACGACGAGAAGAAACAAATAAGCACGAGTATGCTGCGAGCTAGAAGCAACATAGAGACCGATAAAAAAAGCCGGAGCATTGACACTTCCAAGAAGGAATGTCCCGACAAAAAAGGACTGAGCAGAGGAACGGCGGATTTTTAGAGTCGTATTTGAAAACATAGCAAGGAACTAGCTTGTAGCCGTGGGGCACTAAATCGGTGGGCAATATTCCTACATTTAACGAACATGGGAATAAAAAAAAGTTTTCAGACAAATAATGCTACTAAAATCAAGGAATATACGTTTCAGTAAACAACGGGTCTTACGAGTTTTACAAACAAAAGATTAACATACGAGAAGTAGAGTCCCTTGTCATACCGAAGGCTCATCATAGAGACAGGTGGTACAAAAACATGGTTAGGTTTAGCTTTTATCGTGACAAAGGCCTAGAGGATGGAGTAAATAATACAAACTAATAAAATAATTAATAAATGGTTCAATCTTGATGCATTGAATGAAAAAAACTCGATAGAGCTGTATAAATTACATTATCACGTCTGGTTGTTTATAGTTTTATTATCTCATTAACTTATCGTTCATAATCTATTTAAGACATTTTACGAGACTCTATTACCTTAACGGAAAGATAAACACGAAACGCATGGACCCACCAACCATGCGTATGTGAAATGTTAAAGCCACCGCGATGGATGCCTGTATCAAAGCGTCTCAGAAAAACCGGACGGCCTTAGGCCATGGCCACACGCATCACTAGATGTCACGGCTTAAGGCGGCCGCCCAAAAACCCTGGGGCGCCTCACGACACGCAGCGCACATTCGGTTCGTGAAGGAAGTAGTGCCGACATGCGGTTTTTCTGTTCCGGAACCTCACACACAAGCCTGCTGCCACATGACACTGTGTGTATTACTGCGCAATTCATCTGGCACGAGTAGCATGGTCGGTGCATGGTGGCTTTCAACACTTGGCACGATCAAGATGTTTGAAAATGGACTCTTGATTTCGTTCCGATCGAGAAAACCCCGATCGTGACCCTGTCCTTTCGTGCGTCGAATGGAACGAAAAACATTGCACACGTAATGGTTTGGGTCTCGGATCGGTACCAGATCGATCAATTATTAAAGTTGAACCGTTCGGAGCAGTCTGTTGCGTGATTGATTACGCCAGCGCACCGGTAGTAAATTCAATCGTGTATTCTATTCGGTCGAACCCGGGGCTTATCACAGACACACTGTTAATTTCCTGTTAATTAAAGAGCCCTACAGATACACTCGACATAAATCAAAATTGTGCCGTTTCGAGGGACTCGTTAGGGTGTTTTCAAAGTCGAAATTTATGACCGCCAGCTTTATGGCAGCGCTCGTGAATAAATTATGATGTTTTAAACATCGACACACTGTAGGTGCTTATTGTGGCAATCCGAAATTTGGGATGTCTAATACACAAATCATTAAAAAAATTATTACCAACCGATCATCTAATAAACCCATACTGTATTTTAATCCGTTTCACTTTGCATACTGCGGCTGTCAGTAATATCCAGCGAATGATGATGGCAAAGTCGAATTCGAACCCAAAAACTTAATGTCGCTCATGAAGAAGAGAGAATGGAAATAGAAACTGCCTCACTTACCATATCGTCCACATGCGACCACATGTTGGTTTCGTTCTTCAAGGCGAAAATTGATGGCGTCCTACTTTGGGAAAATTGGGGTGAATCGTTTCCATAACAAACATGGCCCACTTTGCGCGGACACGGGATGCAAATTCTAGCGCAACCGCTCACGAAGAGGTGACAGTTTGCGAACCATCACCGTCGGACGGAGCACACGATGCGACTGGGCAGGAAGATTTTTTGTTCTCGTCAAATAGCGACTGTGAAGGATACGTCTTAGGGGTATGAAAATTTGAAGGGTATCTCAGCATACGAACATCTCAGCACGGTTCAACGGAAGCACATTGCGCCAGGAAGGGAAAACTCTTCCCACGGAACATAATCCAGCACACATACGCGGGCACTGATAATTCAACTACGATACGCACTTATTTTGCTGCTGCCCGAGATGTGACGCGCAATAAGATATCAATCGACCGTCATTTGCCGGCGCGATTGATGGTGCATTCGAGGGGACGACCAACTCCGACCGACAGGGGGAGGAAATGTACGCCATGTGCGTAGCAAAAACCGACAGAAATGTTCTGCGTAGCAGAAACCGGCACGGAGGTTTGTGGAAAACTAAACTGCTCCCGATACCGAATATGAAACGACTCTTCGCACGATGGATTCGATGGAGGAAATTGGTTAACATTTCTGTATGTGCTTGCATCTTACTGTTGATACTAGATCCTTTATTGTACGTAGATTAATTATAAATATAAGTAGGAAATCGTTTTAGATTTTTGGAAATGGAAATATTTAGAAATAAGATACTGTTTCTACTGTTCTATACAAAACAAATCAATAATAGTTTAGAAAATGTATTTATGAAACGTCCACCTTTTTCTTATAAAATAAAACATTGTATTACATGGATACAGTGACTTTTATTTTGAGTTTTGTATATCATCACATCGTTCATATCCACATCAAACATTGTACATCCTTTGTAAAGATTGATTTGAATGGCGTCAAAGTGTGTAAGGCTAATAATGCGAGACAATCGCATTAGCCTTTTGTACGAATTCTCGTTCAAATGATGATATTTATTAAGGATTTGAGTTTTTGATTTATAGAAATTATGTTTAAATATCATCAAGTCATTTTCTTAATGTTGAATTGAACAATACTTTTTGAGATGTGATTGTATAATTTATCTTTAAGGGTTATTGTATGACAATAATTTAAAAACTAAATAGCTATTTGGCAAATACTTTCAACATCACACTGCATAAAGGTGTCATATTTGTTATAGAAGCTGAATGGATGAAAATGCACGTTCAAATGCAATTAAAAAAATGCAATGTCCATCACTCGGTCCCAGCTGGACCACTGTGTCTCGGGTCAGCTAAGGAAAGGGAAAGCAATAACAACAAATCTTCCCGGCGTGAAGCGACCGGCTCGTACACCGAGGGACTTCTGCAACCCTGCCCTGCCCAGAATCCCGATCTGGCGAATGAATTCTGGAGTGGTCTGAAGGCGTCACAGCGTTCGATAGGGTTGGATTGGTTTGCTTTCACCCCCGTTGGTTAGTTTTTCGTTGGCCGTATGGTTTTTTCTTTGTTTCGAATCGACGCCGCCGGATGGCGCGTTGGAGAAGGGCACGGTTTGTGTGGACACGGGCACATGCCGGGGTGCATGCGTCTGTGTGTGACCTAATTTTTACCCACCATTTGCGCTCCCGTTCCCCGTCTGATTAGGGGTGTTTCCTTACCCCTCCCCCCAAGTGACCCGCGGGCGATAACAAGAAAGTGAGCGCTTCATCTTCGGAGATGAAACATTGGAACATTGACCAACGTTGAATTGGTGGGTTCAAACGCGGCTGCTTAGGTCAAGCCCGAAAGCGGTTTCATCGGTGGTTGTGATGCATGAAGACTATGATGGCGAGCAACTAGGCAGAAATGTACAAGTCGCGTACGGTCGCGAGGGTTTCTCAACCGAGGAAACATTAAAATTAATGAAATTTTAACTGCTTTAAAAAACCATGACTCTTAGTTAGCATTAAATAATGATGTGGTTCATTTG
>JXWZ01003836.1:0-12088 GCA_000956215.1 Anopheles farauti No. 4
TCAATATTTCAACATTTTTCAGTCAATATAAATAACACGAGTATAGCTTCTTGTTATAGCTTATAGCTTACATTAAACGAACATCATACCATCAAGATGGTACATATTTACATTTCGCAAAAATGTATCACTGATTGTATTGATATTTCTTTCTTCTTTGGTAAAACAGGACATCAAATTAAAATACTAAATTAGTGTGTGTATTTTCCAGAAACAGGAAAACTAGTTCAACAATTTTCCATTATTGGATACGATAGCAAAAGAATGACCCCGACGTGATTTGAACACGCAACCTTCTGATCTGGAGTCAGACGCGCTACCGTTGCGCCACGGAGTCGTATAGAAATCCGACTTTTAACGCTAAATTTAAATGGACGGAATAACCTTTCATTGCTCGGTCCAATATTGCGGTTTTCATTAAACATTACATAATTATACATGTAATGTTACTGTTAGTAAAATCAAGCAATTGCACTAACCAATATATGTTACGTACGATCTTTTCAAAACATACCAGTACCTAGATCTAAAACATGTCATATTTTTTAACTAGCCATAACGTACCGGTTTCATTATTACCTAAAGCCATTCATTAAATAATATAGTAAAGCCATTGCTACATAATGTTTGCCTTGGGATCAGACTAATGTAAATCCTACTAATGCTTAATATCAAATACGTCGCGAACATTCAACATAATTTATCGAACAGTAATGCATTATGTAACAAGAATGGTTGCAATTTTATTGAAAAATAAAAGTTATGGAATACCTATAACGATAATCAATTGAGAATATAACAATGTAGTATTTGTGTAAATACTTTTTTATAAACGTGTAGCACATCTATCATCTAGCAAACGTAGTAAGTAAGTAAGCTCGTAAAATATTATACCATTATTATATTATGCAAAATAAAATTTAATAACTTCAACAAAACATGGAAACTACACGTACAAGAAACAAAAAAGACAACACGTAAACGTTATAAAACTCAAAACCTATTGCTGTTACATTTAAATGTGTATTCAAAAAGCAAGTAAAATTTTGAAATTCCAACAACCATCAACATCAACCAAGCCAAGCAATCAGACAATACCAACTGCAGTTCTCAATCATGTTATATAAACGTAATGACAAGCATAACACAACAAGAAAACATAAAATAACAAGAAACCGGTAAACATATGAGGAGAGTACCCCGCCTCCTACGCACACACACACCTTTTTCGTTCGCAAATTGGACTTTGCCCTCCTTGTGAATTCCACCTCCCTGTCTCCTTTCTGTATCATTCAATGTGTTAGTGGAGTGTAGCAAGGAAGACTGCAACCCCATACCTCACGCAACATAACATAAGTTACATCGGCGAAATCGGACGAGTACGCCGGACGACCATTGCTGATTGTGTTTACTGGCATTTAACGACGGGGAGCCGAAGCACAAAAGTCATCGCCCTGCGTGCGTATTGAGCCGTATATTTACACCCGACACCACATCGCAGCATCGTACACTTTCTCCTCATACGCCCGGTCTCATAAGGCACTGCCATTCGAAACAATGATTAATACAGGGTAAGTTAAGCATGTGATTTTGCACTCGGTGAAGAAATTGTGCCGCTTCCAAATATGTGCCGCGTTATTTTGTGATTTTACATCGTTATCGAATGTACCGGCGGCAGCAGATAACGTAATATCGTCCGGGTCCGAAGGTCGCCCGAAACGTGAGAGGAGATTATTCACATGTCACAAGTGTAGCTTCCTAGTATAAAGCGAATAAGCGTCCTTCATAATTCGGCAAGATCAATCGAGTATATTGCTATGCTACGATGTTTGAGTTTTTGACACGTCACAATGGATCACTAATGGTTCCCATGCGCGAAATACTTTGGCTACCCGAAATTTACACGCATTAATGAAACCGGTTTTTAATCTTCCCTCTAGTACTATCACCCGTTTGATGCGGTTGTTGCGGAAAAAAATCGTTAATCACATCCATTTACTTACGTTGTTGTAGAAAACTCGCTGGACGTACCCTGTTCATTACGGGAGCTTCGAGAGGTATCGGTAAAGCGATTGCCCTGAAAGCGGCCCAAGATGGAGCGAATATCGTAGTTGCAGCCAAAACTGCCGATCCACATCCCAAGCTGCCCGGAACGATCTACACAGCGGCGAAGGAGAGTAAGTGAGCTAGTGAAAGAAAATCTGATATACAACTTTTTTTCTTCAACCGGATATGCTTACCCAACTCTTAATTGTGCCTCTAGTCGAAGCAGTTGGTGGCAAGGCTCTACCGTGCGTGGTCGATGTTCGTGATGAGGGAGCCGTCCGAACGGCCGTACAAAATGCGGTGGCCGAATTCGGTGGGATCGATATCGTCATCAACAACGCCAGTGCAATCTCACTCACACCGACCGAGCAAACCGACATGAAGCGGTACGATCTAATGCACCAGATCAACTCTCGTGGAACATTCCTGGTGTAAGTACTGAAAAAAAAAAAACAATGTAATGCACATCTTTACCATGTCACATTAATTACGATTTCCTTTCTCCATCCCTATGCAGGTCGAAAGAGTGCATTCCCTACCTCCGGAAGAGCAACCATGCACACATCCTTAACATTTCACCACCGCTCAACATGGCTCCGCACTGGTTCAGCAATCACGTCGCCTACACGATGGCCAAGTACGGCATGTCGATGTGCGTTCTCGGCATGGCGAAAGAGCTCGAAACTGCCAACATCGCCGTCAACGCGCTGTGGCCCCGTACTGCGATCCACACCGCTGCGATGGAAATGCTCACGGGTAAGGAGAGCGATCAGTTCTCCCGCAAATCGGAAATCATGGCCGATGCAGCGTATGCAATCCTGTCGAAGGAACCCCGGCTGGTGACGGGCAAATTCCTGATCGATGACGAGGTGCTCAAGGCGGAAGGCATCACTGACATTAAGCAGTACGCGTGCGTGCCCGAAAACGCCGACAAATTGATGCCGGACTTTTTCCTCGACGTCGAACCGGAGAAGCTGGTAGAGTTTGCAGCCGAAGGTAGTCATGCGGCTTCCCTCAAGAAACCGGCCGGTTCCGCCGCCGCCGGCTCCGGTGGTAAGATTGAAGGTTTGTTCCAGAAGATAGAGAGCCTGCTGAGCGAGGAGATTGTACGCAAGACCGGCGCGGTGTACGAGTTCAAGGTGAAGGGCGAGGAGGCGGGTATCTGGTTCGCAGATCTGAAGAATGGTACCGGTAAGGTGGGCAAAGGCAATCCGCCCACCACGGCCGATGCGGTGCTAACGATGGACTCGAAACACTTCTTCGACATGTTCACCGGCAAGCTGAAGCCGGCCAACGCATTTATGACGGGTAAGCTGAAGATCTCTGGCGATCTACAGAAGGCGATGAAACTGGAGAAGCTGATGGGCGGACTAAAGTCGAAACTGTAAAGCAAGAGTGGGTGCATTATATTATTATTTTTTTATGTTTTTGGAATGTAAGGGAAATGTTTAATAAATGCTTTATATTTTGATAACATCACACTACCTCATAGTGAAAGAACGGCATCATTTTTTTTGTCAAAAAACTCACAAGCGTGTTTAATTTAAAAAACGAGAGAAAAAATCCAAACCAAGCTCTAGGTGAGATTGAGCATCCGAACTCAATCCCAATCGCGCATATCATGTTTTTCGTGCGCAGAGATAACATTGTGTCAAATCGCGCTGTTGCTCACTGCCGGGTCATATGCAGGCACTTGCTTCGTAAGATTGGTTGGGAGTTAAAGTTTATGTCTAGAGCAAATTAAACCGCAAAAAAGATGCAGAATACAGGGTAAGCAATCGCTTTAAGAAAACAGTTACCTTTTCACTAATTTATTTGTGGCAGAAAACTTGCAGGACTTACACTGTTCATTACCGGTGCATCCCGGGGCATTGGTAAAGCGATCGCTATCAAAGCAGCCCGCGATGGAGCGAACATTGTGCTAGCGGCCAAAACAGCCGAACCGCACCCGAAACTCGCGGGAACGATCTATACGGCGGCGGCTGAAGGTATGTTTTGATGCAGCGTTCCGGGAGAAAGGGATTAATTTTTGCAAACATTGGTGGTTTCAGTTGAGGCCGCCGGTGGAAAAGCTTTACCATGCATCGTTGACGTACGCAGCGAGGAAGCGGTACGTGCCGCGGTGCAGAAAGCGGTCCAGACATTCGGTGGTATCGACATCGTGATCAATAACGCGAGTGCCATTTCGCTTACCTCAACCGAGACGACGGATATGAAGCGATACGATCTGATGCATAACATCAACACCAGGGGTACCTTTCTTGTGTGGGTAATCGTGTGGGGATGGTGGTCCTGTATAAACCATCACTAATAGTTACATTCGTTTCAGGTCGAAGGAATGTCTTCCTTACTTACGCGAGAGCAAGCATGCTCACATTTTGAACATTTCGCCACCGTTGTACATGCAGGCTGAACATTTCAGCAATCACGTTGCCTACACGATGGCCAAATACGGCATGTCAATGTGCGTCCTCGGAATGGCACGGGAGTATGAAAATGCCCACATTTCGGTTAACGCACTGTGGCCACGAATGATCGTTTACACCGCCGCCATCGAGATGCTTCGCGGACAGGAAAGTTATCCATTCTCCCGCAAGCCGGAAATCATGGCAGATGCTGCCTACGCGATCCTTAGTCGTCCACAGGGAGCGTGTACCGGAAAATTTTACATGGACGAAGAGGTGCTACAAGAAGAAGGAATCAGAGATTTCACACAGTACGCGAACGTAGCAGGCAATGCGATAATGCCCACACCGTCTATCTTTGTGAAAGAGAATAAATCCAAACTGTAGTGCAAATGTAACAACTCCAGACATTATTCTATTATCTAGGCAAATAATGAAATGAAAACAATCAACTAACTAACCCTCTAGGTGCAATAGCATCCTGACACAAATCTTAATCGCGCGTATCGCTTGTTTTTATGACTATCGCTAGGTCCATACCGGACAGCGTTGACATGCATAGATAACAACATGCGCCGAGTCATTCGTCGATTAGGTACCTTACAACAAACACTTGCGCTGCTGGTGTGCTTGTGACTAAAGGTCAGGTTTATAGTACGACGTGCAGCATCTGGAATCGGAGACAACAATGAAAAACACTGGGTAATGTCTAAAGTGATTTGTTTTGAGTAAAACACTGTTATGGAGTTTTTTTTGGTATAATCTTTACCGCTCAGGAAACTTGCAGGTATCACGCTGTTCATTACCGGTGCATCCCGGGGCATTGGTAAGGCGATCGCTCTCAAAGCAGCCCGCGATGGTGCGAACATTGTGCTAGCGGCCAAAACAGCCGAACCGCATCCGAAGCTCCCGGGAACAATCTATACGGCGGCAGCGGAAGGTGAGTTGGCGGATTATTTCCTGCGAAAAAGGTTCAACGTACTGTTCGTTTTAGTTGAGGCCGCCGGCGGAAAAGCTTTGCCATGCATCGTTGACGTACGGAGCGAGGAAGCGGTACGTGCCGCGGTGCAGAAAGCGGTCCGGACATTCGGTGGTATCGATATTGTGATCAATAACGCGAGCGCCATATCGTTGACTCCGACGGAGGAAACAGATATGAAACGATACGATCTGATGCATAACATCAACACTAGAGGCACATTCCTGGTGTGAGTATGGAACGCGATCACGATTTGTGTCACCATCGTCGCTAAAATGACCACTCGTTTCAGGTCAAAGGAATGTCTTCCATATCTGCGCAAGAGCAAGCACGCGCATATTCTGAACATTTCGCCCCCACTAAACATGGAGCCACATTGGTTCAGCAATCACGTTGCCTACACGATGGCCAAATACGGCATGTCAATGTGTGTCCTCGGGATGGCCCGGGAGTATGAGAACGCTAACATTTCCATCAATGCCTTGTGGCCGAGAACGATCATTTTCACCGCCGCCGTTGAGATGCTTCACGGACAGGAAGGCCATCCATTCTCGCGCAAACCGGAAATCATGGCAGATGCCGCCTATGCAATCCTTTGCCGAACGCCGGGAAAACACACCGGAAACTTTTTCATCGATGATGAGGTGCTATCTGAAGAGGGAGTCACAAATTTTTCAAAGTACGCTTGTGTACCCGAAAATGCGAATATGTTGACGCCGGATATTTTTGTTAACGAAAAGAAATCGAAGCTCTAATCCAAAATATACGGTTCATGGTGATGGATAAAGTTTTCAAATACTTTTTATTCTTTTTCATTGTTCACTTTCATATTAAGTTTTAAAACGTATTTCAATCCTACGAAGCCAATCTACACAAAAAGTTCCACAACTGACGATATTTTTGTTTAAACTGACAGCGTTACGAAGCGTTACCCGAGATTCAGCGCGCAAATTTTCAACACTCAAAGCCAAAAGTAACACACAGCAATACTGAAACATAATATTTTGCTGTAGAAATGTTAAAACAATGATTAAATACGCAAATAAAATCGTTTTCCTTTACACGATATCGCTGAATAAAATAATCAGCTGTTCGCAACGTTACTTGGTGTAGACGTCAGATCAATTCAGCTGTCAATAATCTCTGTATCGGTTACCCGATTCACTCCATTTTCGGATCATTTAGCGGGTGAGATTGTTTAACGAAAAGAAACCTAGAATAAATACATAAAATAAAGGTTTTAGTATGTGCTTCGAAAGTAGGAAAGCAATAAATGATGTTAAAACATCCAGAATAATCTTACACTGGAAAAAAGTTCGTGATATTAAGCCAGTTTAATCACTACAGGAGTTTCTTTTAACTTCCAACGATGTCAATAAGTGTAAGATATTCTCGATTTGCGTATTATATGCCTTTACTTTATATTTATGTTGCTAGTTTCCCTTGGTTGATTTAATAAATATAACAAAACGGTGTTGAACAAATCGACGTGTGCCGAAAATGTTGCCAAGAGTGTGAATGAAAGAGATATAGAAACCCTATTTCATCTCTCAACGAAATTGTGACTGGGTATTGACATTAGGTATAAACATTTTTTCTTTCGCGGAACTTGTGCTAGTCGTGTCAGCGGAACGCACCTTGCATTAAAAGTGCCCAACAAAAGGAATCGCTAAGCCTAAGCATCAAAACAAAACCACCTGCAACCATGAGCACATTCCGCAGCGCTATCAAGAGGCTAAACTGTGAATCGAAGATATCAGCCATTTTCTTCGACCTCGATAACACCCTGATTCCAACCAGGAAAGCCGATGCAAAAGCATGCAGCAAGGTAAGTTTCGTAGCAAGCCGCTCCAGCTTTGCACGTTAGACAAAGATACACGAAGTAAAAAAATGATTTTTTTAAATAACTTACGTAACGCAAACAACGTGCGAGATATGGAAAATAATCGCAGTGTGTAATGTATGTAATGAAATGGGAATAGGACGATATGTTTGACCCTGTAGGTCAATTCAATTGGATTTTATTACTCGTGCCATTGTGCGACTTTGTGTTTGCTAGCCGTTCAGGAAGTCGTCGGTAGTAGAAGGTCATTCTAAAAATGGTGCTTTAATGTGAAAAACGTGCACTTGAAAATATGAAAAAAGTTCACCTTTCGTGACTGTGCACATTTAAACCCTTGACTGATTGGTAGGCTGTGCACGTGCAAATTTGCATGCCGTGTGATTGTGTGTGTACGTGTTTATGTTTGTCTGAATCATATGCATATTTTGATTTCAAACCCCGAAATATATTGTTTTTTTTTTTTACGAATGAGTTATGCCACGATAATCCTTCAATATGAATGCAAGATCGATTAGGAAACTATGGTAAAACATTTTACTACTAAGACGTACAACTAAAAATAAAATAAATACAAAATACTCACTAATTTGCTCTATACTTAACACCGAAGGGTTAATATCGAACGCTTTGTGCGAACTGTCTTTGTGACAGCCTGAAATATTTTTATTTTTTACCAAAAAAAGTGTGTGCACCTTCATTTCCCAAGATTTGTTGTTATACGGGCGCCAAGTCGTATTGGCTAGCGAAAGTGAGTCGCCATCCTATTAAAATTCCCACAAGCCGTGTGAAAAATGCGCGAAAAATAAACGATTATTCATCATATTGGCCACCGCGGCTCGTACGATTCTCGCGTGGGATTGTTTACTTCCGCGCGGCATACGACGAAGGTCCTTCCTACTGTAGTACCATGCGGTGTGCGGTGCATTATTAAAAGCGACCAGCCGGCTGCAGAGGTACAGAGGAGGAGGAGGCGAGTTTTCCCGACGTGAGAGTGAGAAAATCTATTTTAGCGATTTTCCTGAAATCTCACAAGACAGAGAGCAAACGACGATCTCCGCTGCTAGGCGTGGAAATGTGAAAATAGAGAACATTTTTCACCCGATCGGTGGAATTTCATCAGTCGAGCATTCGCCGTGATACGAAGCGGTTCGCGGGTTGCACACATTTGGTCGATCCCGGTGACCATTTCGGATTCAGAAAGATCTGTACTCTGGGTTGCTGGGTGTTTTAGCTGGTACCGTTAGCCGTCTGTGTGTGTGAGTGTTGGACGTGCGTGTTTCGTGTGAGAAAACATTTCATTGTCCTGCTTCCTCTCCAAGTGAGAGCATTAGATCGGTGTGTAGAAAAAATCGAACCGGACCAGAACACATCAATCACGAACGATGTCGGGAGAAGTGAGTGAACCCATTAAAAAGTGCTCGCTGATCTTGAATAATGCAAAGAGTGACACGGAAAAGTTTGCCGCTCTGTTCATGGTGACGAAGCTGATCAAGGGGAAGGACTGCAACCAGGCCGGCAAGCGCATGCTGTTCGAGTCTATAGGATTCGATTTTCTGCGTAAGCTGCTTACCAGCAAGGATGTGCCGGATGATTGTCCTGCTTCGGTCTACCAGAGCGTAGCGCTGTCGATACTCAGTTGCTTCTGTGAGGACGAGCAGCTAGCGACGCATCAGGACATGCTCGACAGTATACCGGTCTTCCTCGGGATCGTGTCGACCTGCGATGACGACGAGTACGACGACAATCTGATCATCATCAACGAGGCGTATCACTGTCTGCAGAGCATCTCGCTCTACGAAAGTGGTCGGATGGCACTGCGCCGCCATGATGTCATCACGAAGATGGCGCAGATCTACACGCAGCGCAGTTTCCAGATCGACGAAGCGTTGACACTGATCGTGACGCTTGTCGCTCGATTCGGAGCCAATTCTTGGGAGACCGACCCGAAGCTGTTCCATGCGCTGTTACAGCGCGTTTCGCTCGACTTCGAGACCGACCATGCGGAGCGCAAGTTTGAGTTGGCGGAAATGATCAGCGCACTGCTGTTTCACTGCCGGCGGGATCTGGTAGCGCGCACCGTGCAGGGCGAAATTTGGCCCGAATGTCTGTACAAAGGCATCAGCGATATCTTGAAAAGCAAGATCGGTAAGGCGCAGCGTGATCCGGCGCTGAAGCTGGCGGCGAATGCGGTCGATGTGCTTGGCATCGAGTGGACGTTGCACGATGCGGAGAACCCGAAGAAATTCTTCCTGCTGCTGCTGCAACTAGCCGCGATCGAGGTGCGCATGCAGATGGACAACAAGAGCTTCAACCAGTGCGTGCAGCAGGCGGATCTGATCACCGCCTGTTTCATCATCCTTGAGTTGTCGATTAACTTCATGTCGACCGATCAGCTCGACCTGGATCAGAAGGACAAGCAGCAGGTGTACACGGGCCTCAAGGGAGCGTTCTCGGCCGTACTGGGCGTACTGGTGAAGTTGGCGAACGATACCAAAAAAGATCGGCTGCAGAAGACGGAAAAAGCATTCGCGTACGCGATGGTGCGCGTGTTGACCGCTTGGTTGGCACAAGAAACTTCCGCCATGAAGAACCAGGTGGCGAAGGTGCTGCCGTTCCTGTTCAAGCTGGCCAATGAGTCGTTTTACGAGTCGCGTGACTACCGCATCGCTCACAAGGCGGACAACGTGGACGACCACGAGCAGCAACCGCCGGCTGACATTTTGCGCGTGATGCTACCGGCGATCTGCCACCTGGTGGTCGAGGAGGAGGCACGACAGATTTTCCTCAAGGAAAAAGAGGAACAGGTACTGTACGATTGTCTGCTGTTCCACTGGTCGATTGCGCACTACAAGAAGCCACCGGTGCCGCGTGCCGAACGTTTGAAGCGCATGAACGAACCGGATCCGGAACTGACACCCCAGCAACTGGACGACATGAAAGACTCGCGGACGGCTATCGTGAGCCTGTGCAATATCTTGATGAACATTACCGTGCTGGAGGCGAAGTTGGTCGAGGAGAGTGCACTGTTCGCGCAGCTGCTGCGCTTCATCTTCGAAAACCTGCCGGAGCTGAAGGACATCCCGGAAAATCTCGTCATGCACGGTCACCTGGCCGTGCTTGGGTTGCTGCTACTCAAACAGCAAGCATCCAAGATCAAGAAGAATGATTTCTCCATCTGCCGCTACATCCAGACGACGATCCGGTTCCTGTGGGATGCGTACAACATCGACGAGTCGAACGACCCGCAGGCACTGGTCGTATCGCTGCAGTACAAAGAACACTGGTTCGAGATCATGGAGCTGTGGTTCCTCGGTATGCAGACCATGAGCGGCATCATCAAGCTGATCCCGTGGATTTCCGAGTTTGCGATCGAAAGCGGCTGGGCCGAGGGAATCGTGGACACGCTGCGCAAGGTGAAGATTGGCACGCTGCCGCCGAACGTGAAACTCGCGTACGAAGATTTTCTGTCCCAGCTCGTCGATGCCAATCCGGCCGTGGCACCCGTGCTGAAGAAAGCGGACGCGCTGAAAGTGTGCCGCAACCATCGGATGATGGATCTGGGCAAGAAGTTGTTTGGAGATTAAGAGCTACTAGAGTAATTCCGTGGTTCACACCGTGGAGCTGAGATGAGCTAGCAATGTTTCGTTTCGTTTACTTACATTCTAAATTCATCCGCTTGCTTTATCGAGGAGACGGTCAATTTTTCTGACGTACCCACGATAGCAGTACTCCATCATCTCATCCCATCACCACGACTATTTGCTGCATTTTTTGTTTCATCTAACGGCATCTGCTTTATCATCCGTATATCGCATTCGCGCTTTTATTGCTGAGGGAGTAAAAAGTTTGCGGGGGAGAATGATGACAGTTTGTACGTCATATGTGCAAAATAAACGTGTTTTCTACGTATATAAAACAAATATTTCCTTTCGTCTTACATTGATTACGCATGTCTACACATCCGCACATCGTGTCTGCGCTCCAGGTTTCGATAGATAATCCTCGCTACATCCGATGGCCTATTTTCTTTCCACACTCCCGTGTGCATAGTGGATTGAAAAGGAGTTCGGTGAGGGCGACACATGATCAGTTGCTTCAACCATTCCCAAACCGAGTGCGTACCGAGCGATCGTGTGGATTACGGTAAAAATAGAACTTTCTTCCCTACCCACACCGGGGCCACGGTATGCTCGTGAGGTCCCCAGACACCAAGTCACACTCACGAACACACGCACAAATAGTATTCCTCCTTCGTGCATCTTTCGTGTTGTGAACTGAGATGGTGAATTGGAGAATAGAAGATTCTCACGAAGAAGTTTGGAAGAAATTCAAACCTAGACACTTTTTCGTGTCACCGCTCCCTGTGATCTTGGTGTAGCCAGAGGGTGTAAATGTCTATTTGTTTTTGCTTCGCATACACATGCCTGCTAGCGGGGGGTGCGATACGAATAGAAATTATATTTATTTTGGAGAACATGCCCACCACCAGTTGGTAGGGTGCCATTTCACGCCCACATCGCATCGGGAAACGTACAGGATGTCCACGGTCGCCGCTGCACACGGTCATGCTGTTATTCAGAATAAAATCCCTCACGTGCAACAAATTGAAATCGGCAAAACAAGGGTTTGAACTGAACGTTTTGCTTTACTAAGCGCACCACTTGCGCACCGCGACGTTGCGAGAATTGTAGTTTCCTTTTTTACCTTCACAGTCAATCGTCAAGTGCATTCTGGCGATTCTGGGGCACCCAACCCTCCAAACCATTTTCTCTCCCTCCCTGGCCATGCTGCAGCGGAGTGGTATCGTCATAATAA
>JXWZ01003840.1:0-28399 GCA_000956215.1 Anopheles farauti No. 4
ACGGGAAATAAGTAAAATTCCTTCACGAAAGTCACAAAAAAAAACCGAACTAACTCAAAATCGAACCGAAAATCGAACCTGACATTGGTGGCATATTTTCGCATGCGAGGAAATGCGTTTTCGTATTGGAAACTTGGCAATCCTTCCCGATCGGTGGTTACGTAAAGCCGGCCAGCCAGGTCGATTCCTCCGATAGCACGCAATGTACACACACAAACACAGGAAGTGTCCTATTCTGCACGAAGCCGACGTTCCACGTGTTGGAACGCCGACGAACCGACCGAACCACCACCATCGGCCGTGCTGGCGATCTTCTAGGGTGGGGAAAAAATGGTTCGGTTCGAGCGGCTTTGCGCTCCAGCACCACTACACGCTTATATATAGCGTCTGGCCGACGTCGGTTAAGATCGTACTCGGTCAGCCACCGTCGAACAGCCAACATCGGTTCTCGTGCCTTCGGGAATACCCGTTAAAATCGTGGAAGTTGCGTGCGGGAAGTGTTCGCTTCGCGGCGAAAGACGAGATCAGTTCTAGCCGTGGTGTTCTGTTGTGAGTTGTGCCGACGAAACCTTCCGCCGTGTGAGTAGCAAAAATGGCCCAAAGTGCTGCCATGCCGGTGCTGCTGCAGTGTTGCCTAGCGTTGCTGCTGCTTCCATCGTACGAGGTGCTCGCCAAAAAGGAGGACAACAAACCGGAAGGTGTGTGCCAAGAAGTTTGGGTGATGAGCGAAACTGTGCGTGAGATGACTCAACCGGAAGAAAGTGGCATCATACACGCTGCGTCAGAGCGTGTGACGAGTCACCCTCATACAACCACCACCAAAAAACGAGCAACACGTTCTGGTCAGGTGGCTGACATACATCTCCCCTATATTCTCAAAAGCATCCACCTGGAACCGGTTTTTGGTTCCTCCACGTTCGCTCCAGTGTGCTTGTGTGTTGGTGTTCTGTTGGCGATCGTGGAAGGGGCCGTTCTCGGGTGGATGTTTTGAAGCTCCGTAAGAAGAAACGCAAGTGCTTTCTTAGACCGGAGTTCCGTTATTGAAGTAATTAACTGTACGGTTGCTTTTTGGTGCAATATGGCCCTGCTGCAATGTTCCACTGACATCGGTTTGCGATGAAGGGCAGTGGATATGAAATATTCACGAGAAATTGAGTTAGAGGACAAGAAATTGCAAGGCAATAACCTTAAATGCACAAATTTCTAGTTCAAATAATTGCAGCAAGTCTTAAGAGGGTGTTCAAATTAATCAATCTATCGATCTGAAGAAGTACCAAAATTGGATCAAGAAGATCCAAACATTCGAAGTAGGAACAAGACAAACTTTTATCCACAAATGAGGAAGTTTGTTGCTAGAAGTCTTCTTAATCTTTTAGAAGTGTTAACAACTTCTGAGTCAATAAATTTGGAGCTTAATTTTCGAATCCATGATTGAAACATCCCGCTAACATCCTCCTTCGCGTTCGATTTCCCTCCCACAGAGAGCCTCTTCGAGCAGGACCTCGGCGATCAGTTCAAGATCGATGCCTCGACGCAGGGCCTGCAGAAGGTGAACCTGCGGTGCGGGGCCGACTCGATGCGGATCGAGCTGAAGACGGAGGAAGACTTCCAGGGCGTGATGTACACGCGCGGCAGCTACTACAAGCAGACGAAACCGTGCTTCGTCAAACCGGAACGGGCCGGGCGCACGCTCGAGATGAACTTCAACCTCGACCAGTGCCAGACGGTGAACAATGGCGAGGTGTACTCGAACATCGTCGTCGTCCAGCACGATCCGGACATTGTGACGCCCGGGGATGCCGCGTTCGCCGTCGAGTGTGACTTCCGCAAGCCGCGCGGTGTCACGGTCAGCTCCGAGATCCAGGCACGGGATAGGTAATTATGGGACATGTGTGGGAAGGGGAGTAAGACAAGAGGCGGCGGTGTGTGGAAGAGTGATCCTGCCGGACACGGAGACCTGAGTCACATCGAAAGGATTAGCTTCTAGTGTTGTTTTTTTAAGACAGTTGGTTCATGTTTTTTTGTGTTTCCTTCCGTTTTGTATTTTTACACGCATTTTATTACGCGATGGTGTACTCAACCAAAAAAAATCTCCACAAAACACACTTCACCACATCACCTCACAACGAAACACGACAGCGATGAGGATGCACTACCGACACCATCGTCACGCATTACACTCACCAGTCCGGATCCGTCGGCAAACACACAGACACCGAACGAACACAACTCGGTACACAGCGCGTCCGGCACGGTCACGTTCGTGCCGAGTCGCTTCCGGAATGGGTCGCAACTTCCGGAGCAACGGGTCCGTGGGACGGTCGAAACGGTCGAAATACCACTACACACTGCAACCTCATCACCACAACAACACCAACAGCCGGACGATCACGATGAGTTGTGAAGCTCGCGCACACAAGCACGTGAGGCGAACAGCCGCCCGAACGATTCCACTAAAACAACATCCAAGTAATCCCCTAACGTTGCTACTAACAATTTGCTAACCACATTTGATTTCTTGTCTCCCTCTCGCAGCGTTGACTCGGCGAAAGCTAACGCAACCGCTTCCTATCCACCCTCCTCCGAATGAAGCCTCGTGTCCTTCGGGTCGTCAAATAAGTTCCTTTCGATCCTTCGATACCCACGTTCCAACCTAATCTAACTCTAATCTAGAACTAGAAAACGAATCCTAATACGGCATATCACATTCTCCGGCGCCATTAGGAGCGAGCGAGCGATTAATACGAGACTGGCGCTGTGAACACACTTCCAGTCGGTACGAGTCACTGTTCTAAGTGATCGATATAGGTAGGGAAGCTCTGTTTACCCGAGCGCAATAATAAATGGTTGTAAAAATTGTTTCAATATAAATCACTGTTGTATCCATTTTGATGATGGTGAAAGAAATGCATTAAGATTTGCTTGTGGACGTATTCATGCGAAACGTTCGATTTAGTACGATAAATGAAAAGCTAGCTTACCGATCGGTTTCCCTTCTGCTCCCTCCGTCGTGTGCCTCCGGGGTCGTTTTCTTGTCATCATGTTCACTTCTCGATCGCTTTAAATCACTCACACACGCACACGCGTTACGTATTTTTATATGAGCTAATTTTTTATTTTTTTATCGCATTTTAACTTTTTTTTCCATTAGTTCTTATTCATCTTAGCGAAACACAACGTAACGTTTTCTCTCCTCATTCTATTCACACTTTCGCTCAACACTCTCTCTCTCTCTTTCACTCCCCCTCGTTTTCCGTCTTTTTTGTTGTAGGAAATTTCAGAAAAAGAGAGAACGAGCGAAAGAGGGATGATTATATTTTCTTCACAAGCATATCTGCTCGACTCTGCGCGAATTGGTTTTCCATTTGTTTTCGCAAAACACCATTCTCCAACTGGAGAACATAAGCCTTTAACATACACACGCACACAGATACACACTCATACGCATGCACGCACAAAGAGAGAGAGAGAGAGAGAGAATAAGAAAAAGGAAGCAGAGCATTTCTTATCACACTTTGCGGTAGCATTCATTTCACTCCTTCTCCCCCTACATTCCATATTGCGCGCGCGGTTTCTTAGTGGGAATCGCGAAAACACGGGGAAAGGCGTTTTTTCATCTCTCTTCTCTCTTTCTTTATATCACCAAAAAATAACACTAGTTTCTTGTTTTGCTCGCCTCATTGCTCCCGGATAGCTGTTATGCTTTCCACATTCATTCGATTAATAGAATTTGGATTCGTGATACTTTCGACAATCTGTAAATAGACCCAATAAACGAATCAATATTGAGATGAGGAAACGTAAACGTATCGAAAACACAACAAAACCGTGTGCATATACACAATCCCGCGCGATTCCTCAAATCAAAGGAGCCTACATTAGGCGTATCTCTCCTCGCCATATTGCCATAGCGTGTGTCGTATGCGTGAGGTGCGAATCTATGACCATAACTATGCTGCTGTGTGTATATGTATATATATGTATAGCTAGCGCCTTTCTATATAGTTTACGTTTCGTTCCTAGTAATCCTATCTATTCACATTTGTTGTGGATGTTTTTTTCTCATTTTAGTTAGTTTCCTTTACCTTACTTGCTTTGCTCTGCGCTACATATTCAATCTATTCGTTATCCAACCGTTTCCGCTTCATCTGCCACTCTCTCGCGCTCAATATACACTATCAGATTTAAATTATTATCAAATAAGTTTGGTTTTTGTTGTTGTATTCTGCACTTCCACATATCTTTCATAGCTCTTCAATTCAACGCAGTTCATGTATATTACTAAAAGTTCCTTAAGTCACGCACAGTGTTCTGTTTATTACAATAGTGGTTGTTTTTTGTTTTCATGTTTATGGTTTTTTTTCATAAATGTTAAGCTAATTCAAAAGAGTTTGAGGCGTTCAATAAGGTAAAATAAAAAAAAAACTACATGCAGTCGAATTTCGACCAGGACACGAATTAAAAATTCTATCGATTAAAAGGCATACGGTGAGAATAGAAGGTGGTATAGCGTTGTATGTGTGTTTGTGTGTATGTGTGTGTGATGGGACTTAAAGGGCAGAAACTTTAACCGGTAATGAGATAATCGGTAAAAGGTGCGCGACTAATCTTGCCCTCGTGTGTGCTGTTTTTCGTTACCCAAACAATGCCATTTTTCAATTTTTCCTTCCCGATCCAGGTCCCTCTTTTTACTAGACAGTAGAATATGTTAATTGGAGAAAAGTTCTAGAAGCGATGTTTTATCGTTTTTAGTTGTTGTGTTGCCGCAAAAATGTGCTCGAGTAGAGTTGTAACCGCTTTGCTGCTCTAAATCGGATCTAGTGTGCTTCGCTACACGACGCACAGCCAGCTGCTGAAGCATTACTACTTTGATTGGCTGTTGTTACTACTGCTGATTTTGTACTTACACACTACGACACACACCTTTCTATCTATCTCGCTCTTTCACTCGCTCTCTCTCTCTTTTTCTTTCCCTCTCTGGCCTAGCCATATGCTGCTAAGTTGCACTCTAGTGTCCCTTCTTCTTTCCCAATGACGGGGCATATTTTCCAGCAAAATCGGAAATGCCACACATCGAACCATATATCACACACGAACCGCTCCGTATTCTTCTGCGCCCAAACAACACATCGCGCCCAACTATTTCAACACCCACCATGGAACGTTCACGTTGGCGGCACGCTGTAGCTCAACTTCATCCCCTCCCCTTCCCCTTACTACTCGCTAACTAAGCCCACCTCCCGCTGGACGGACTGCAGCGAGACGTCGTTGGCGAGCAGTTCCTGCGCGACGGGCGAATCGTTGGCACTGCTGCGATCGACCGGCGTCGTCGAGGCAGCCGTATCGTCCGGTTCTTCTTCGACCTCTTTCGCCTCCTCGGCCAACTCTTCTACCGCTGCTTCCTCGCCAGCTTCTGCCGCCACCATCACATCCTTGTCGGGCGTCGTGCCGGGTTCAGTCTTGTGAGCATCCTCGCCTTCCTCGGGGTTTTCCTTCTCCTCTTCGATGCTTTCGTTGCTACTGTCGCGTTTGCCCGCCTGCAGTTTGCCACCACCACCGGCTGCCGATTTCAACAGCTTCGGATCGGTGGCCCGTAGCGACTCGGAGTCACCGATGCCGTCACCGCTCGGACGCAGCACCAGGTAGAGCAGAATGTCCGACAGCGAGATGATGCCGATCACCTTCTTGTTCTCGTCCACCACGACCAACCGATGCACCTCGACGCGCACAATCCGCTCCATAATGGTGTAGAGCGTTTCGTCCAGCGTGCAGTGGTGCACACCCTCGAACCACGCGTTTCGATGCTCGTTTGCCTTCTTCAGCGACACGTCCAGATCGTTGTACGTTTTCTCGGCCGCCAGGTTCTGAAAGCGAATGGAGGAGACCGAGAGCGTTAGAGTTGCGCGTTGCGAGACGATTTCGTTCCCTGATATGCGACACTCACAATGACATCAAACTTGGCGTAGATGTCCGTCAGCCGGCCCTCGGAGTCGACCATCGGCAGGGCGGATACGCGCCTGTCCACGAACTTGTGCAGCGCCGTGATGATGCTGGTGTCTTCCGTGGCCGTTTCGATGTTGTTGTAACTGCCGATGCGTATCTCTCGGAGGGTTTTCTGCATATACGATGGCTTTGGTAGTTCATTTATCTGTGGGAGAGGATCGTTCTCGTTAGTGCGTTCAGCAACACGGCACACCCGCTTTGGCAGCACACTTACATATAAAAATAGGAATCTAAGTATCCTTTTGTGAGTCAGTATGTACAGGACGTTGCCGGTGACCGGATCAATCACTGGCAGCCGATGGATGCGGTTGTGCACCAGCATCTTGATGGCATCGTACAGCGACGCGTCTGGGCCGATGCTCACGAGCTTCTTCACATCCTCCTGGAGCACTTCTGCAAATGGGAGACAAGCGTTAGAATAATCCCCCGTTCAGAACATGCAGTCATGCCCGCAAATACTCACTTCGCCATGTGTCCAGCTTGTGCTCCTCGAGCTCGTCCATCGACGCGTTCGGTGATTTGTAATACATTTTTAGAATCTTGATGAAATCGGTGATCGTCAGCATGCCGACAAACTCCTGGCGCTTCGAGTCCCAGAGCGGCGCGGCACGGACTCCGTTGTAGACGAGCGCGTAGAATGCCTTCTTCACCAGCAGCTGCGTGTCGAACACGACCAGCTTGGCTGACGTCGGCACCAGATCGTAGCACTTATGAAAGCGGAAGAACTTGACGAAGATCTGTGACTCATCTTCCTCTGCAAATTGGAAACAACAAACGAGAGTAGTTAGCGGTGATGCTAAAAAATAATCGTTTTTTCGTATTCATATTCAATTTTCATCCAAGCACAGCATTCAAAGGCTCGTTTGCCATCCAAAACAAAAAAAATCCACCCAGCCCTCTCTCTCTCTCTCGCGGCAAACCTTTCTTGAGCAGCTCCGCCAGATGCTGCTTCCAGGCGCTCGAGATCGCCTCGAACTCCTTTATGCTCTCCAGCGGGTACGTTTCGGTGTTGAAGAAATCGTGGTAGCCGGCCCCCAGAACCAGCCGGCCGGCGTAGTTCGAGTAGAAATGCAACGTGGGCCATGGCTCCCGGCTGGCAAACCAGCGCCGCCTGCAGCCATAGTTGGAGCGTTTCTTATCGTTACTAATTTTCTTAAAGTTCGGATTCACATAACACACTGCAACGGGCGCGCGCGCACGAACAACCGGAGAAGACACAAGGTAAAAACCCATTAGGCACCGAGAGACCCACGGCATACGTTTCCACCCTTGTAGTAGATGGCGAAGGATGCGTTGTGTTTTGGTTTTTGTACTCCCCTCCCAGGAGAGGTGATATGGGGGGTAAGTGTGTGTGTTTTTTTTTGGAGCCGAAGTTAAGCGATTGATGCTTGTTACTGTTAACACATGCGTTAAGGGGACATACACACACAGAGACACACGATGCGTAATGCGTGAAGCCAGCGTGCGCTGGGTGAGGAAGTTTGTGCACAATAAGATACTTTCAGATTTTGCTTCTAAAGCCTCCACCGCTGCCAGCAACGTGCTCGGAACAGGACGCCAAACAGCAGCTGCTGTCCTGGCTAAGGCTGCTGGCACTCGAGCAGGCAGAGCTGGTGAGATTGGACGCGATGCTGAGACGACTGTGCCGGCTGCTCTGTTCACCATCCGTCGTCATGCTGATGCCGCTGCCGAAGCGACTGAGACTGTTCCACGTCCCAATGCCCGGATCCATCGGTTAGCACTGTGGTAGAGTTTTCGCGCGAGGATTTGGGATGAAGATTAGCTTTACAAGTTACTACGCTGCACGACAGTTAGCTATACAACGGGCAGGATAGTGGTATTTTAATATACATCAACATTTGCTTCCGAAACGGCCGCGGTTCAAGGAGGTAACATTAAAAACTATTTTATTTTTAATAACTACTAGACCTCACTGCGGGCCCTCGAAAGATGAGTCCACCAACAATGTGTTGATGAGTGATTTTGCTTGCACACACACAACATACACATCTAGCGTGACACTAATTGATGGCATCTAATGAATGTCAGATTCGTTTTCAATTTACATCTCTACTGCTGCTGTACTGCTGCGGTGCCAAGTAGTGGACGACAAACGCAATGAGTTCACAAACCATGTTTCGCTGGCGCGATGACAGCTCTAAAATCGGTCATTACATTTTTGGTGATCTTTATCTCGCTTCCGTCCGAATAGCTCAACTACCAGCACTAAAACCCGCCTCTAAAACAGGGACCTGAGGCTCTCGAACGCGAAGCCGAATCCCAGAACAGCTGCCACCGCACAGCACGTCCTCGTAAATCAGCGGGCGGAAAAAGGTTCTGGTTCCGAAAGACGCTTCTCGGTGGTGTGTCTTTTATCTAGCTTGAAACGGCATCATCACTTCCCCTTAAACTATAGGGTAATCGAGTAATTAGCAATGGCATCCGCCACACGCCACGCCATCCGGCGACGATCGTGTTTCGGCCTGCCGCTCGCCGTCTAGACGGCCACGGCATTTGTCGTTCGTCGAAGATTAAAAATATCATCATCTTGTTTTCCACGACGGAATCGATCAGCTGTCCGATGGGGCGGGCGGATTTTTCTTTGTGATAACCGCGCCCGACCGAAGCGGAAGAGATGAATGAATCACCTTAGAGACGGTTCGGTGCACATCACGGCAGCACAACAATGCGTTGTACTAATTGATCGCGATTTATCAAAAAACTGCTCGAATCACCCGGGTGCTATTAATAAAACGCACACACTGCCACTGCCACTGGCGCTGGTGCGAAAGGTAAAGGACGTGCCCCTGGTGGCCCGTTCGGTGTGTGTGTGTGAGTGAGTGTTTGGCGTAGTTCGGGCCTCATATGTTCTAGGTTGAAAAGACGACGGGCGACGTCGTACGCACATTGCCGACATTGCGCGTGACGTCATTTAGCGGACGTTCAGGGGCAAGGAGGAAAACTACTCGCCCGAGGAGTTGAAAACAAAACAGGGAAAAGATTCTAATGTGTGCCCTCGACTTCGTCTTCCCTTACTTATGTCTCCACGCTGAATGCACTCGAAGCATACACATACACAAACACGGCACACAGGAGAAACAACGCGCGTGTGAGTTGTAAAATGATTTCCAATATTTTCCTACTAGTCTGCTATTTTTAACCATCAATCATGCGGGCACGGCAAAAGTATAGAATAGCCAAACCAGTACGCTTTTTATTTTTCTTGTGCTACCCATTGAACAGATTGAAAGCTTTCCATTATTTGTTTTTTTTTTCTGTTAACGCACAAGACGAAACCCGTTCGAAGTAATTGAACAGCTGGTGCATTATGAGGCGTTCAGTTAACTACCGAATATCGTTAGCTTATTAGGTGGTTGGGGCACGCTCTACACAACTAAGGAAACACCAAGTTAGAGAGGAAAATGACATGGGGACGAATGGCCGATTGGCTTTTTGAAGCCATTAGCACCGCGATCATTGGCTAGCGAACGACGACGGCACGCAACAATATCGCGGATGGAAAGAATGTACGACGGCGCACGCAGTATTGAGATAATATATTTACACAACAAACACACAACGCACGGAAAAGGTACGAAGCGGGCGCGTCGGAAAGTGGCCGGGGCACCAACGACACCAACCCCAAACCACGCGGGCGAACACGTTCGGAATTGTTTAGCGCGATAAAAGAGAAATCCGCCCAGATTACGATCACGGGTGGGCCACGCGCACTACTACTGCAACGCCCCCGGGAGGTGCCGCGGAAAAACACATTCCAGGCGCGCGCGCTCGGTCGTCCGCGAAATCTTCAACGCCAAACGCGACTCTTTTGTTTGCACGATGCCTGCCCCGGCGAGCGCGTGTGTGTGGTTGGGGTCGTACAACACTCTGCCGAAACCACCGTACAACTGATCCGTGTGCTGGTGTCGTCCCCCCGGGGTTGAGCTTCTGCGCCCGCTGCGATTCTGCTTCCGCCTGACGACAACAAACGATGCCACACCGTCCCTCTTTCGCCTTCCCGCTCCGTTCTTAATGTTGCGCAGTAGCAGCAGCATCATCATCATCAACGTGCGCACAAGGAACATTTCCTTGCCCGGAATCAGTCGTCTGCGCAGCATAGCTTCTCGACGGGGGAAGAGAGAGAGAGAGAGAGAGAGAGGATAGGAGGAGCCTGATCGTGTTCCGAACTTGACCGATCTTGACCGAGAACGGCGTGCACGGCGCCACGGACACAACGCGCATGTCCGGTGAGCGTTTCGGAATGTCTTTTTATTCTTCACAGGGTCAAAAACGCTGCCTAGATGCGTTGGACAACAACGAAAAACGAACAAAACAAGACCGTCATCGTGTGTGAGAACTCAATCGCGTGCTATTGACGGAAGGTTTCCCGATTTCGGGCTTCGGTGTGACGTCACAGATACCTGTCAAGACGAGTCTCCTTGATAGGTAAACTCAGGGTTCGGTTCGCAACAAAAAAAAAAAAAAAAAAAAAAAAACGACGAGTTCGATAGGTAGTCACGATCTTTGGCTTCGAGCATACAAAACACCCCGCCAGCATTTGCGGTGCGGAAGTGTCCCGCGAGCACACCAGCACCCGCGTTAATAAATCTCCCAACTGTCACAAACAATTTGACATTTATGAACGGTAACACTTGCAGTCGAGGTTGCCGCGCTTCATTTGTTTGCACGCTTGCTTGGATGGATTTTTGGCAATCTATCAACCATCGAGTGTTCCCGTCCGTGTGTGTGTGTGTGTGTTTGTGCAAAAAAAAAAACCGTCAGCCATCGTTTCGCCGAGTAAGGATGGTATCGATCACGTAAGGTTTTATAAATACACACAACACACCGCAGCAGGAGCTACTTGATGGTTGAAAACGCGGTCGCAACACTCACCTAGATCGGACAGGGGAACCTTCTCCAGGAATGGGTCGGCAACTGGCAGCTGAAATGAAATAGGAAACGAATAAACACGTTAGTGAAACGCGAACTCGCTATCTATCGTACGGGCGGGGCGCGCGCCCGTTTACTGCTTTTGCAGGATGGGGTGTTGTGTGTGAGATGAAAAGTCGAATTTTGGAGTAATGTAAGACATTACGTTTTGACTGTTGTGTGCGCTGGTCGAACGACGCAGGATGTTCTTGCGCAGCGAGTGACTGAAGCGCGAGTACCACGTCGGTGAGGTGTAGTAGTACTTAATGCTGGTCGGCATCGACGTGGACAGTGGACAGTCACCGAACTGGCTGGGTGAGACTGGGCTGCTGATCGATCGTCCCGAATGATAGCGTTCACGGGCTACGCTGGCTCCGTTGGGAGGAGTGGCACCAGCGGCAGTGGATTGCACGACAGGGACGTTGTGTATCGGCTGGGAACCGTGTCGGTTCGATCCGTGCATGTGGATAGCTGCGTACAGCTGCTGCTGGAGGATGTTCGTGGACGTGTTGGCGGTCGCCGGTGCGGAACCGCTAATGGACGCCGGTTGCCGATGGTAGGCCGGCGAGGACGACAGTAGCTTAAAACCTCCACCGACCGGCGGTGCCGGAGCGGCTGTAACGCCGGACGAAGCCGAACCGACCGAACCCGCCGGCGAATGGCCCGGTGTCGGGTGCAGCTCACTGGTGCTGGAGCGTACGCGGTGCAGATGCAGGCTACGGTTCCCATTGCCGGCAAGAACGTTCCCATCGATGTCGATCGGATCGGTACGTGGTGGTGGGACGCGAAACTCGGACACTACGACCGGCGTCGTCGTCGTCGTCGTCGTCGCCGCAGCAGCAGCCACGGACGAGCTCGAATGATGCTGCAGCAGCTTTGGCACGGGAGGTTTCGGTCGCGATACGGACACCGTGCTGGCCGGTGGAGCCGCATCGAACAGCGAAAAACGTCGAAACATTGCAAACCCGCGCGCACGCTTAAAACCGCATCGTTTACCGAACACTTGAAAATACTTCAACACACACTGGCTTGGCCCGATCGGATCCACCACAAAATGGGTGGATATTCTATCCGACGAGGCGTCTTTTGCAAGGTCACACACAGGCACACTGGCTGGCACCGCTTGACGAAAGTAAAAGAACAGAAATGAACCACGGTGTACACTTCACCGACGACAAATGCAGCGCAAACGCAACGGAAAACGAACAATTCCTTCACCGACCGCCGGGTGAACGCTGCTGGCGTGCTGGCTGGCTGGAAAAAGACCGACCAATGTGCTGCCTGCCGTTGGTAACACACAACGGACGATGTTCGCGCTGCCAGCGCGTGTGTGTTCCCATCGGCGCAGGTTAACCTTTGCTATTTGCCTACGGAATTGACGGCCACCAGCGAATAGAAAAATGCTACATTTCGTGTGCCGCCGGGCGAGGAGTTGCTCGTGTTGCCGCCGCCGCCGCCGCAGATGCCAAAATGCGCGCTCTTCCCGAAACGCCATCATCGCCAGCGCTTATTAGCACCGTCTCTCCTCCACCAGCGGCCTCCCGTGCGCTACTCTCGCCACCCCATCACACGCCCGTTCCGCGCATCTTGGTGTCGCCTTCGGCACAAAACGCGAGAAGAAAGGTTTTATTGGGCCGCGATTAGTAAACAATCTTACCGGCTCATCGTTCTTATTACCGGAAGCGTATCCGGCGGTGGTTTGGTAAACACGAATCTCTAAGCAGCGTGTGTCGCACACATCATGTTCATCAATCGACCTGCTGCTGCGGTTCTGTCAACGTGAATTATTGATGTGGGTAATTTCATCTAATTGGATTATTTATAAACACCGTCACGGTGCACATGATCTGCATCGATTGCTCCCTCCACCTTCGATGGGAAGCGATTTGCGAAGTCTATAAGCAAAGATACACAACCCGTTCCACCGGCAAATCCAGCGATAAGCATGGGCTCTTTTACGGCCACATTCGGCGTGCTCTTTTTTTTCCTACTTAATACACCACCCCCGATTGACACCGACGTTGCGACCCGATTGATTATTTCCCCAGCGTTTTAAGCGTTTCCAAGTTCCAATAAGCCGCCCGTGGGTTCCTGTATTTCGCTACAGTACAATGGCTACCCATCACAGGCGCAGGCGGTGAGATAAGATACGAGCCACGGTTCGACGGGCGAACAAACGCCGGTGCCGAGTGGGCACAGAAATGTCGATGCAAATCATTTAAATCCTCCGCTCGCTGGGCTGATACGGAAACTGGCAGCTTCAACAAGCTGACACAGCTGACCGGCTGGATTGACTGACCGTGGGGAGGGGTGGGGGCGGTAATGTGTAGCACCGAAAAATACCAACAAAAAATAAATAAATAAAACAACTATTCTCGCTCTGCTCGGCAACGGCGGGACGGGACGACCGTTTTTCGGTCCTGGACACACGCATACCACACGCGGTGCAAATATTTGGTCGACTCTCATTATCACTAGGTTACCCCCTCCCCTCCCCCCCCTCCTCGACCTGCTGCTGCTGCTGGCGAGGGGAAAGAACCCACAAGGATCCCCACACTGCAGCCCAGCCGTTCCTTCGGTTCGGCACGAACGAACCACCAGCGAAGTAAGGCAACCGATTGATAACCACGGCCGTACGACGTGGTTCCACATCGCACACAGCACCCCGCCCCGGCTAACAACAATAAATCCGGCAATGCATGGTGACGTGCAGAATGTATCAATCACGACACGCTCCCTGCCACCCCCACCGGCATTGATTGGGCCACAGAGGAGGATGGATTTTCACACCATTACCTGCTGCCCTCCTTCAGCTACGCAGAAAAAAAGCAGCACCACCACTTTTATATTGCGACTGAGAAAAAAAAAACCGGTGTCGGACGCGGTGGCACCACATGTTAATCCATTTATCGATGGGCTTTAATAGCTGGATGCAACTAGAACTGATTATGATGGACTCCTACTTGTTGTTGTGTTCGATCGTGAGCAGCATCACCACCCGTGCACCGTTTCAAGCATTTATTCAAGTGGCGATAGTTTGTTACGAACAACCGGCGCGCGGAGTCGTAAAGCGGACTAATTACTTCAGGGACACACTGTAGAGACTTCGCAATTTGTATGCTTTAAAATAAGGGGTTTTTTTTCTCGTTTCGCGAGGGTATGGGTCAACAGACGAGAGACCGCGGAGGTCGATCTTTCACATTCCAGACGCAGTACGAACAGCAGTAGATCCTAGGTCAACAACAGTACTACTAGCTCCGAAAAAAAAAAAATAATGTCTTAAATCGAATCGAGCGGCGGATAAACGAACAACTAACCCGACACAAACACACCACAAACCAAACCGCCTCATTCCATGAACTGGTTTCTGACCAATTTCAAGGTCCCATTCGAAAAAGTCCACCAAACACAAGTCCGGTCGTAACTACTCGTACGTAATCTGCTGTGTTTGGTGCCCCGGGTATGCGCGCCTTGCCCTTTTAGCGCTCGCGATCTTGCTCTATATGAACTGCTGGAGTCGAAAAAAAAAAATACCACAATAAATTCCTCCACTAAGCACGCATTGAAGAAATCATTAATGCCGCACCGTGCCGGAGAGTAAGAGATCCGCGCAATATCCGCGAGGTTAACATCCGCGTGGTTCGGACTTCCTGACTCGGCGTATGATCGACGTGATCTCACGTGTTCTAGGGTACGACATGAAACTGATTTGCGGCTCATTCGATTCGCCTTTTTCCAGCGTTAGTGCGTAGATACCAGGGCAACATCGACAATGTCTTCCCAGCACAGGAGTGCGCAAAAAGACGATCGGGCCTCCCCGCCCCTTGATTTGATGGGGCTTTTCTCGCTTTCGTTTGCTATTTTTATCCGCACGCGCACCCAATCTGCGTGCGAAAGACGATCACGAAAAAGCTGCCTTTCGTTTACGCGTGTTTTTAATCGGCGACGAACTTTTTTCTCGCTCCCTCCCTTCCGCAACGCGGCACACATCAACAAAGACACTTTTCACGAGATTCGCTGGCGGTGAGGGGCAGGGGACACACACGTGCAGCGAGCGTGTGTTGATGCGTGCGAAAAGCGCCGAATCAACACACCCGCGCCCGCATCCATCTGCGGTTGTTATCGGTAAGACCAGTCGGCAACTCTCACGCTCGCAGTGTCTTCGCAGGATTTTAAAAAAACACGCACAAAAATAAACCACAACCGTTTAAGGGGGCTCTCGCGCACGAGGATCATCTTCGACTCCACCGCGGATTGATTAAATAAAATAGAAAAAAAAACATTGCACAAAACCGACCACACGACGACTTCGCTGCTGTGACACACAAGGCGCTGACCGCCGGGAGGCGTTGGATCGCGCGCGCACACTCGCGTCTAGTTTCGCGAACGAATGAACTCGAACTGCGCGCCGGCCCGGTAGACGATTTCGAGGCCACAATATACAAACTCGCCAACACACATACTCACAGTGACGGGCCTCCGTCGCCGCCGCCGCCGCCGCCGCCGCCGCTGCCACCTCCTGCTCGCCCGCCCTATCAACCTCGTCATCATTCTCGTTTGCTCGCGCACATTCGCACGCTTCCAAGATCCCTCCTCTCCCTTCAACCCCCCCGGGGCCAGCCGCACACCTTTCGGTGCCCGGGATGGGATGCATTTTCTAACTCCACACTCCCATGGATGCGTCCCTCCTGCCGCCGGCTAGAACTAACATCTGAGATTCAATGACGACGTCACCTTATGGTGTTGACGAGGAGTTTAAAAGGGGTGATCTGACACCAATCGCAACATGTTGCCCCGTGTTCCTCGGTAGGCGCATGAGAATATATTGAACAAATGCCACCAGCAAACAGTGATCGCCCGCCCGTCCGCAAGTTAACGTGCCTCACCCGCCACTGAATTAACTGCGAGATTTGAACAAATACTCGCCCAGCGTTCGTTCGGCTCTCGTCGTGTTGGTTCGTACCGTACAGCAAATTGTTTCTTATCAGCAGCCCATTACGATCGCTTACGAATAGGTTACCAATTACGTGCGCGCGTCCATATGAACGCAATCACGTACGCACCGCCCACCCCACCGCACCGATTCTTAGTGCGAATCTTGGCAATACAAGAAGTAAATCTCCCGAACACATGCGGGGAGCAGCGAACCGATTGCGATTGTGTGCGTTTATCGCTCCCAGTTGAAGGGGCCGCTAATGATTACCGGATAATAGCGAGCGATAAGAATGGGTATATTTGGAGCCACCCTAGAGTGGCGAGTGGCGCATTTGTGTTCGCGTGCTTTATTGCGTAGCGGTGCAAATCGCGGGTGAGAAGTTGGCCGATGATGCTGATGACGGTATGGCGGGTGTGAACTGTGTGTGGTAGTCTTCTATTGCTGTGAATTCGTTTTGAGCATCATTCGCCACACGCCATGAAATTAGAGCGAGTTCTTCCGACGTCACATGAGCTTCACTACTGCTAACTCTCCTTTGGGCGGGTTCGTGTCGGCAGGGTAATACTGTTTAATCCTCCGTGCCCTCTTTGCTCCCACTGCAGATTGCAAGTTAGTAAACAGTAAACAACCGAACGTCTTGATCGCGGCCACTTGTGGCAACACTCGCGCACCTCTCGCAGGAGGAGGGATCCAACATATCTACCCGGACCATCCCACAGCGCCGAGGCCCAAAACTGTTCCATTGCGCAACGCGTGCGCGCGCGCGCGCCGCTGCTCGACGACTACGGGGAGGGGTGCTCCATAAAAAAAGAACTGTTTTATTGCCAATTAGTCATCGTGCCGCTGTTGGCGTCTTTGGCTTTCAATTAAGATGGACCTTGCGGCCGGTGGCAAAGGGCGGAGAAGTGGGGGGTGTACTTCTGGTGGCTCCCGCTGGTGCTTGGTTATCAACAGTATTTTTATGTTTATTAATAGACCCCCGATAGACAAGTAGACGCCAACAGCAATTGGAGCTTGATCCCGGATCGTGATGTTCCTCCTTAGGAGGTGCGTTTAAATGAATTTGTCAAATAAAGCGCACGTCATCGCCTCGCGGCCGTCGTATGCGGAAAGGCGAATAAATCTCTAATTTTATTGTTTCATTGGGTGGCGTATATCGCAATCAAACGCCGGTTGGTTATAAACACTCCTGTTTCCCTCTCTCTCACACAAACACTCTCGCTGTTCTATCTCCAACACTCTACGCACACCACAAACCGTGTTGATATTTCCATAGCAGAAGCTCCATTGTATACGGTGATCAAACACGTAGGAAGGGTATTGTGCAGTAAAAGCCAATTATCGTGCCTACCCCTTCCTCCGCTCACTTTAACGTTGACCGAGGTTGGCGCCAGTCGGAAGCTGCATATACACGACCCGGAGAACGCGATCGTTTCTACATCATCAGCATCTTCAGCGCCTTCACGTGACACTAATTCCGTTCTGCCTATTCTATTTAGAGCCGGTCGCAGGGGGGGCAAGGGAAATGGAAGGTCTCTCTTTTTTCCAGATAGTGCAGTGATTGCTTAGTGCGATTCTCAATAGATCAAATATGGGTGCTAATTTTATACGATACCGGTGTCAACTTGGGCAGAGCGATATTTCAAACCGGATGATGATTATTGTTACGTCCGATCGGTTCGATAAAAACCGGCACCAGGTGACGTGCAAGTGATTAGAAGCTTAATAATCAGGCGGAATATTCATTATTCGAAGCGGAATAATGCAAAATGAGCCAATCGTTGAATTTTTTTTGTCTTTTTTTTGTCTTCGTTTTTTTCTATCTTCACGGCTAGATGTTCGACGAAACTCAACCACCGCTTGCAATTTATATGCGAGATCTTTGATCCACGTGCTTTGATACTCTCTCGTAATGCGCCTAGCCGGTATGCAATGCGTACAGCATCTCTCGCATAGGTTGATCGATTTTATCCGATTTTTGTCGATGTTGGAAGAATGCGATGATGGAATGGAACTGGGATGATTGCGATGATACACTTACCCCTCTTGAGTCGCGGAAAAGAATAGCCGCATGGTACGGATCGAGCGTACCGTCTGCCCGTAGTCCTCGTGTTGCTCCAAGTGATGCTCGACGACGTTCCGCTAGTTCGGCCGAAGCTCTTCGCATGTGTGCGGCTGCGATGGGAGAAGATGCCAAATTAAGATTAGAATGTTTTTTTTTTGAATGTTTTTAGGGAGATATATTTGAGATATTGACAGATAAGAAAAAAAAGCGTCAAATGCATTTCTCTGGAAGAGGAAGTGAAAGTTCGAAGGTGATGCTTCGTCATGTTATTGTTGATATGCACTTTTTAAGCGTCCTGAAGCAATCACGACGAGTATCACCGGTACTTGACCCGGACACGTCGTCGAAGTCTGGTAAAACAGACAACAACGCGGCGATGAGTAATATGCGCCGATAAACCTATAAAAAAAATACCCTTGACACAAGACTTGATGCGTCACGGTGTTATGTTTTTTTTTGCTTTCGTGTTTTACCAAATGAATGTTCGCCACAGCGTCGGAGAGACGGAACCTTTTGGGTGTTAGAAATCAACAGGCAAACAAACAGAAACGCCCGTTTGATTTGCAAATGACAGCGATCGTTTTCGTTCGCGAAGGTCGACTTTGACCCGGGGCCGCCGGGGAAAAGAGTGTTCCAGACCGGCGTTACTAACACGCGGCCGGTTACACGGCGGAACCAGTCGCATTCGTTTTACATTCGATTCGAGGTGTTGTGCAAAACACCTACCCTTCACGCCATTAGGGTGCGCTTTACACCACCACCCCTTCTGAGATAGTTTCATTTGGTTCCAGAATTCCGGTTTACTTTAACCGGGGAACTCCATCGCCGATTGGTTCGTTCACACGTCACACAAGGAGTAGGACTGGATCCCTAACCATGGGGCAGGTCAGTAAGAAGTCGATTAGAAGTGCGCAGTTTGCACACAATTCGCAGAGGTAAAGTCTGAAAAACGAGCTGGACAGAGAATTATGTGAATTCAATGCACTTCTTTAACTTATTGCGATCGTTTCGGTCGTTTAGATGGATATCTCGGTGAGGAATGAATTAATCCAATTATAGTAATATATTAGCACAACGCGTACGGCACCGATGATGCCAAGCCCAAACCCAGCAATAATATGTTACCGTCATTAGACGGGGTAAACAAGAACGAACGCCAGAGTTATCCGTTCGATCAACTTCCATCGCCCCACAACGGGCTTAAAAACCGGGCACACAACTGGACTCACTTCTAATCGACCGCTCGATTTGCATATGATGAAGCTGTGCCGGTCCGTGGGCGCGTAGTTTAGCCGGGTCCGAAAAGAAACGCAACGCAGCAGCAGCAGCAAAATTTGCATAATAGCATACTCCGCTGACGCCATCATCAAGAACGCGCGCGCGCTCTCGCACAGGGAGTTTTGTGTTGGACGTGCCTCCACTTCGTAAACACACAATCGGCGTTCGTCGTCCGGTTTTTCGCTCGGTCCATTCACTCGCCATTACTTCTCACTGTTTGCACTGTTTATCGATTCCAAGCCGGGCACCTTTAGCTAGCGAAGGGTGCCGCCGCCGCTACACTTCTCTTCTAGTTACCCCCGTTTGATTGCACACCGTGCGGAACGGCGATTGCATTAAAACATGTTTTGTTTGTGCTCCCATCGGGACACTTCCATTGGGCACGTTTTAAGCAGCAATGATCAAGGGGGAAGAGATAAGGGTGTTGTTGTGATACAGATACCCGATAGCGGGGCCATTCCTTCCAAATATGCGAGTGTCCGGAGGAATTGATTGTCTTTGCACGATAAGTGTGTGAGAATGAATAAAAACAAGAACCTTCCATAAGGGATAATGTTCATTTTTTATGCTTTCTTGCGGAGAATGGAATGTTTGTTCATTTCATAAGAAGGTTCCTCTTAAATAGAAAGAAAATTGAAATTCACAAAATCTCTTAAAACAAGAGGAGACTTGACTGGCTCTGCTTAAAAAAAATCCCTGCATTCCTAAGCTCCCTGCGAAAGTGATTCGATCGATTCTCGATGTCGCACCGGCAAATTCCGTCTGTTTACAAACTCGCAAGTAAACAACATCGTTCACCATGGTGACCTCTCCCTTACCGACGACGACGACGACGACGAGCGCGGTAGGCAGTTTACAAACCGGCAACTACTGGCCGCATGCCAACCGCTCACTAACAAGAAGACGCGAAACACACGAGCTTACGTAAGTACGCATCGCCCACGGTAGAGGCAACCGAAGAGACACCGAAAAGTGGTTGTGGCATCTCTCTCGTGCACACAAAACACGACCGGCGCGCTTATTTATATACACCCACCAATAAAAACCGAGCTGGTGTTGTGCTGCGGCGAACCACAACAAGACGAAAGTCAACGATATTGTACCGAAGAGCGCGCCATAGCGATATAATTGGTAGTTCGTTGGTGATCTCAGCGCACTCCTTTATACCACGATTACATTTTATGGCTGTGATGTATAACAAATCTCGTAATGTCTCCAAGGATGGACTGGAGAGGGCACGTCTTTTTTGAACGCTTTTTGAATTTAGAATCACGAAACAACCATAAACCCTCGCCCACACACAATTCCCAACGAGCGCACTTTTCTACTCTAATGCGTTTCTTGTTCGGTTCGATTTCCCTCCCAGCCGCGGTGTTGACGCTCACACGGATCGGCCCACTCTTACCAGTAGCGGTTTTACCTTCGCGCAGAATTTTGTTATAGATTTTGTACGTCGACTCGCAGTCGTCCAGTATGCGGCGCGTCTGATCGACGTCCAGCGAACGTGATCGCGTCCGGAAGTCCTCCCTCGGGTTGCCCATCAAGCCATCGCCGTCACCGCCGGCACCGCCACCACTTCGTCGTTCCGTCGATGAATGATCTTCACTGATCGAGGCGTGGCGAGTCCGGCCACCCGGCCAGATGTGCGCCTTCTTGCCCAGGTGCTTCAGCATCTCCGTGATCGAGTGGTGGTGGTGGTGACCACCGCCACTGCTGCCACCGCTCTTTTCCCGGTTGCGCTTCTCGTGATTGTTGTTCGAGGACTTGGACGCCGACGAATGGCCACTGTCGATGCTGCTCTGCGAGATGCTCTGGGTGAGCTTCCGAGCGAAGCTACTGTTATCGAACCGGTTCCGGTACCCGAGCAGCCGGTTGTTCGAGCTGTTCGAGCTCGACACGCCGGACGAAGCGTACTCGTCCAGCGAATGGAAACCGTGGCTGCGCTGGAACAGCATATTGCGCTGATGGTCGGAAGTGAGCGGATACCCTGGGTGATGATGGTGGTACGCACCGGTGTGCGTAAAGTACTGATGGTCCGTTTTATACTCGTAGATATCGTCCAGATCGTGCGGGAAGTAACCGGCAGTGTTATAATGGTGACTGTTCGGCGGTGAGCAAGCACTCTCGAGCGACCCGCGCCGTGCGCTCTGTGGAGAAGAAGATCGAGGTTAGTGATCGGGATTTTCTGTCAAACTACAGCCATAGCCACCACTTACCGGATTGTAGACGTTCGATCGTGCATCTGGCGTACGCTTCGACATGCGCTTAATGCCACCGTTTGCACCGCCGGCACTCAATTCCGAACACTGGCTGCCGCCACGGCTTTCCGGAGATTTGCATCCACCGCGCGGTATCGAGATGCCCAGGTTGTAGTACTCCTGGGGAGATGTCGGCGACCGTACCGACCCACCGGTCATAATATGCCGCGGACTGGACGCCAGACGATAATCTACACAGACGGAAACCAATAAGTGTATGAGAGAGTGACTCGATCTTCTTTTCGAATACTAGCCTGCAATGCAAGTGCTTCTCTCTGTGTGTGTTTAAGCCATAAAAGGATCGTTTATCCGATTGATTAAAAATCAAACATGCTACCGGTGCGCTTTTAGCACCCAACAAACAGTCGGCACGGAAAACATGAAAAGAAGTAACGATCAACTCACGATTGATATTCCTTCATTTCGCTAACTTCGACATTGTTCTTGCGTGACGACTAATTGAACGTTCACGCAAAAAAAAAACACAACCACAGGTTCGAAACATGCTGATGCGGCCAAGTTTATGGCGAGTGGATTAAATATCCACACGAAACTAACCTTCGCTGGCGAGCGACAGTTGCGACTCATCGATGCTCGGCGACCGTTCGTTCGACGGTCGGCGGTGTTGGCTGCTGCCGCTGGACGACATTGTCGAGGACGATCCCTGCAGCGTTTGGTTCGAGGAATTGCTACCACTGACGACGCTACCATTCGCCGAGTGCCAGCTGTCCGCACTCGCCTGCTTCTCGAGTGCGTGCTGCCGGAACAGGTGCTGAATTCCGTGCATGGTGTTTGGATGGCGAACTAGACACTAACACTCGCTGCCAGCACTGGATGAATAGTAAAGTTTTAACGCACTTGTATTCCACGTTTCGCTTGCGGAGTATTACACACTATGAATTGACTCTTTTTTATAACAATTTCACTGGTTTTTAAGAACTCACAAACGCACCGGTTTCTTGCGCACTACAGTCACATTTCTGCGGAATACTTGCACTGGAGGAACGAACCCTAAAGCGATACAAAAATGGAGCTGTATATGAAACTTGCACTTTGACGAGATGGAGGACGTATGCAGGATATCACTTCACTTGCGCTTTGCATCAACACAATGTGCGGACTTGATAAGACGATGGTGTCGTCGCACCAACACACACACACACTTGGTGGGAAAGTCTATTTAAAGAGTCTCTCATATGTTGCTACTTGTGGCGCCCAAGCTAATAAACCAATCCGGAAACGTTTACCAACAAGCGAGACAACTCTTTATAGGTTCGTGTGTTGTAAATGACCTCTTATCTGCACGATTCTCTTAATCACAACTTGACGCTTGATTCTCGACTAGGAAACGGTGCGCGTTCCAAAAATGCGTCGTTCCCACTCAGCAAACGATCAGCGACTGAACATTACCGTCCGGCCGTGCTGGGCCCGGAGGGGGTTTGGTCATTCTCTCACCCTCCCCGCGACGACCCTAAACAGCATGACGTTCGAGTTAAAGTGGAACGTGGTAGGGGGAAAAACCAGCTGTTGCCGATGGCTTTGGCTCCGGGTGTATCCTTTTAAGAGCGCTACACGTTATAGGTGCTTTTAACCCGGAAAAAAACAGCTGGCGACGCCCATGTGACCCACCGTCATCCCCCCGACCCAACCCTCCTGGCGAGTTAATTTATGGAGGAATCATGTCCGACTTTGCCTTCTTTCTGTTTAGCGTAGGAAAAAGTTTGACGCGAGGATACAACGAAATCACCGTGGAAATCAGGTGTAAGCAACGATTACGAAAAAAAAACTTCTCTAACCACCCCACCCCCCGTTTTGTTGCCATCTGTCATCGCGAGCGCCTGTCGTGGACACACAGAATCGTGTGTCCAGCAACTCCATGTACTTTGCCCGTTGGAACTGGAGCGGTATGAGCGCGCTGTTCCTAGGAGCAAACGCACGGGAAATGCACCGAATAAAACATAATTGGAAAATCACAACAATGTGAGGGAAGCAGCAGCAAAAGGGAAGGTGCAGTGGTGAGCTCGTTATCGTGTCGCATTCAATCTGTGCGCTACTGCGCGGGGACGGCTGGCAACAATTGCTCACACTGCGCGTACCTGCAAAACAGTCTGTTACAAAGTTCCGCGCGTTCCCCGCTTTAGGTGGCAGCATATTATTGCATCTAATTAAGCACGTTGCTATTTTGAATACATTGGGCTTTTATTTCAACACTGTAGCTTTGCGAGAAAGAAAGAGTATGTGAGAGCGAGAGAGATACTCCTATAGTGCCACCGAAATTATGGAATTGATTCGTTTGGCATGCAGCAGGCACTTAGAATGAATTTATTTATTTTTTACCACCCACGTAAATAGAATCGTTGAACAACGTGGTCTAGAGCCTGGCCGCACCGAAAATCGATCCTTGTGTGTGCATCGAATTTTCGACAGCCAAAATACACGCCGCCAAAACGAATGTCAAGGTCTAGGTTTTGGAGGAGATGCCTCCAGAAATCAATACTGGGGAGGGGTAATTTAGGGTACGGGAGTGATATTCGGAAGTTGCGACTAAAACCTGCGGTTTAAGGCGTATTAGAAAGCACAGCCTGCTAGGAGCCGTTTGCCAAAATTTGAAAGCTTCTATCCGCATCACATGTGCGTTTTGTTCTTTCGGAGCACACTTCAACCACGGAACCTTCGATCGCTGCTGCTATTTTGGCTCGGTATTGATTATTTCGCTGCGCCCGGTTGGTATCTTCCTGGTAAAAGAGATTGGTCTCCCGTGCTTCGTCGATAGCGCCACGCGTAAAGGGCAAATCGTGGGTTTCGTGGACAAAGTGGACACCCTTACCCGTCTTGCTTTGGGTAAATTAATTCAATCATATCTAATTAAACGCAGCGAGAGATAGAGAGAGCAAGGCTACGCCGGAGTATGTACTGGAGTGGCGCATCAAGGGGACCTGGTTGGTGAGTTACTGAGATAGGATCCGATACAGAGCCGGTGATATCTCGTGTCGGGAGATTCGTTAGCAAAGGTCACACAGACATGCACGAGATGGCTAAAACGAAACGAGTGAGCAAAACAAGCCATTTACGCACTTGCCAAAGCTCGGAGGATGAGTTTTTGATTGAATTAGATTGGTGGATCGGTGACAGGACCCTCGATTGACAGCAATCTGTAACCGCATTTTAATCATCGTCATTCGAGATACACACGAAGAACATTTGCGAATCTGTTAAAATCTTTTCCCACGAACTGGTTGGTTTTTGCTACTTCTATATCCATTTTAGAGAACTTTATTTTGCATCCTTTGCATCCAAAAATAATTGTGAAACATTTCGAAACTAACACACCGCATGTCGGAAGAACCGAATGTTTCCTTCTACTATTGCAACGCATGTCAAGTGCAACTAGCACCGCAAGCAAACAAAAAATAAGCTCAAACGGTGTAGAATGAAGATCTCCGAAGAACGTGAAACCTATCGCTTCCTCCGCCATCCATGCATAATCTGACCGAAAAAAAAACACATGCACAGCATATAAATAAACAATGCAAATAATAATAAAAACGATCAAAATTCTCAAATGCCGATTGACGTGCGCTACATATAATGTTGCATTCGCTTACACAATCCACACCGCAACCAAATCCGTATGGCTTAAAAAAACGCATTTTTCCCCCTTCTTGTATTCTGGCTTCATTTACCGGCACTCATTAAATTTCACATGGTGTCGGAATTTAATCGACACTAGCACTGCTCCGCTGGGAAGAACCGGAGGGGATGGGAAAATAGCTAAGAATGCACCTTAACACGATCCCTCCCGCCCTGAGTGGACCGCCGTTGAAGGGATATAGACGGAACAAAAAAAAACATTAAATTCTACATCCTACGAAACGAGACAATTTGACGCCCGCTGCCATTGGAAGCAGAGGGGAGGAGGGATGGGAAGAGGGTGAATGCGGCGTAATTGCGACTTGCGAAATGTTATATATTTATTTGCACAAACGGGAAAGGGCGAAAACGTTCGGCGTAACGTGAGTTCTGTCAAATTGAAATTGGAACGTTTGCGATAGCACAAATAATCACAATTCTTGTACATGTTAATAGCATTAAAAAATTATTAGTTTATCTAAAACTTTATTTTTTTTTACTGAAAATTTGGGCAAACTCGTGACCTGCTAAAGAGGTATGGGAAAACACCTCCCGAAAATCATCTTCAACCATTTACTATTCAATTTCACACATTCATCGGAACATTTGCGATTCACTTTAGCGATTACAACCGCACGCAACAGGACCACAAGGAGGGATCGTCCCAAAGCAAGAAGCAAAGAATATTGCTCACAAAACCATCGTCCTTTGTGAAGACCATTTTCGCACATAAATCTCGTGGTTTGCCATGGCGAATACTTTTTTTCTTTTTTTGCGGCATCTTACCCCGGGGCAGGACAGATCTCTTCATCATAACAGTACAGACACCCGCGAGCAGAAAACGACATCGATGAGATGATGGGAAAATCAATACGCTGTCTACTCAATAACGAAAATTGCCCATCAACATCGTTAGCCCGCGTATTCTCGGCCACAATAGTCACGATAAGAAGAATTTATGCCGAAAAACGTCTCGGTGGATTTGTAAGATGATTATGCTTTTTCGTCTGCACTATGGTAGAGGAGATTAGGTTATGTTTTTATTAAAGCGCTTATTTGGGCAAAGGTGGAGGACAACTTTTTTTATTTTTTTTTTAACAGTATTTAAAAGAAATATTTTTTCTCATTTCTCTTAAAAAATTCAAAAATCGAAACGTCCCACCACGCGCCACGGTCAATGATACATAAATAATGATGACCATTACCCTTCAAGATTGCTTCCGGCTTCGGTAGTGCCACCTCCCGAGTCACAACAAAGCTCATTCTCGTCCGTTTCTTCGTGAATACGGCGACGATGACACCTCAAGTCTGAGGCCAGCCTCTTGCAGAAGATGAGAAAATCGATACAATCATCTTCGTCGCTTCTCGAGCCACAGCGGCACATCAGCCGCCGCCATTGGATCGTTTAGCACGTCCTCCAAAAGGTGCGCCTACTTCACACAACCCCTGATGAACGGCCACTTTGGGCGGTAAAAGCGCTCGATGAAAATCAAGCAGACGCAGCTTGTCCCCCCGTTTGATTCTGCCCCTGCGAACGAGTCGATCCTTCCGGCGTCCATTCTCCACAAATCAACAAAGCCCGCACTGTGTTTTGTGTTATCTCTCACAACGCGACCGACGCTGTGGTGAGTTGTGAGAAACCGATTCTCACCCACCACATATCACGCTTCTCACTCAAGCCACATCTCACTATGCATCACTCAGCAGGAATACGAGTGATAAATTTGACAGTTCCAGAGCCCGTCGGTACGGCGTTAGAATAATTTAGCTGCTCTTCGTTTGCTGATTGCTGCACATGACAGGAACATGATTCCGGCCGGAGGTGAAGACGAAGCCTTTTTCGTTATTTATCTCTTGCCGGTGCGTTATCGGGCACCAAAACGCGTACAAAACTCCCGGCAGCCTCTGTTTAGATAGAGACTTTGTTTACTGTTTCTCACACTCTCACACACACACATTCGCCAGCGATATCCAACGACTCTCACAGCCGGTGTCGAAATCGTTTTGCCCAGACATAGACGCTCGATAGAGGGAGGTTCCACTAGCGGAAGGGTTCAGGTTGGGAAGCCAGAAGTTCCGCACCCAGAGCCACGCACCGAACGAGAGCGTCACATGGTCTGCGGTCGTCGTGTGAGCAAATCCGTCTGCGTATTTCTGCTTCCCCTGGCTGCAAGCGAAATTTAGGTCACCACTAAAATGCAACTCCCTCTGTTAGCCATTAGTGTAGCAGCACCCGTAGTGGACACACTCTCAACTCCTCACGATTCCAAGCACTCGGACTCCGCAACGGAAGAATGCACTGCAAACCATTTTTGGCAAACCATTATATAACACTGTTTGTTTATTTTCGCCAAGCGTTAGTTTCCGCATCGAAGCGCGGCCAAAAAACAAATGCTGCCGTCCACACCGAAACCACTGCGCTCCGTTCTTCCACGTGGTCATCTCCTTCGTGACCTCCAGAGTCGTCCACTCTTACGGACTAGAGACAGACCGTCGTTCGAGCACGTTTATGCTTATTTCAACCGATGCGCGCGAGTTTCGACAGCGAATTGAACGTACGCGCGAACGGTGTGGTGTTTCGTGAGGCGAGATTTTCCACGGGAGCTCTCATCCACCAACCGGGGCACTCATTAGACGACTGCTGAGCACTTTCGGGGTGTACTCACACCACCCGCCCCGCTAGTATTGATAAACATCCCGAAACACTCCGAGGAGCGAAAAAGAGATCTTTTTTTGTTTCATTTTTCACAACCCATCCCATCACCCATCTGACAACCGTTCCCTATTTCCCAACTCCCTTCGTACTATTTCTTAATACGTTGTTTTTTTTTTCAACTTGCTCCTATCAGGGCAAGTTTCAACCGACACCTTACAGGTAGATGGCATGGGCACGAAGAAATTCATGCTGGCGAGGCTTTTTAGTGAATGAAAACTACACCGCGTACCCTTGGGTCCGTGTGTATGTTGTAATTCTACGACGCCAATCCTGCACGAGCCCCGAGCGTACCGAAGTAAATAAAAAAAAATACACACCAGGCTTAAGAGCACGTGCAACAACTGGATACGGAAATGCCGGTATGTCCCAGAGGTCGGTCAGTTCTCGCACAGTGGTAAAAAATAATCAATAACACGCTGACAGTTTTCGACAGCGCTGCAGCAAATTTAATTAATAACACATTTCCGCATTTCTTTGCCTACTGCGCCGTTTGTTTGCCCGGTAGTTCTGTTTGTTTGATTTTCTTAATTTTATTTATTTGAAAAAAAATTAATAAACATTAAAATGCTTATCTTTTTCTTATT
>JXWZ01003843.1:0-13869 GCA_000956215.1 Anopheles farauti No. 4
TGAGAACAAATAACATTTGTAAATATTACGGAAATTAGTTTACAAGCTTTTTTAGATCTGAAAATATTTTTATAAATACTTTTACCATTCATATTGCTTACGGGAACGACTGAAAAATGTTTGTTTTTACGTTTCGAATTCACTTCTTCCTCCTGCTTGATGCACTACCAGCGCACCAAAACTTCTCCCTCGATCGAACGTTTCGTGCGACGAATTGGAACTTCACCGAAAAGAAAAATGTTTGGCGCAAATAAAAAAAAAAAAGAACCCAGAGTCAGACGACACGAAACGGAACCGTTTTTGACACTTTTATTGAACCCGATGAACGCTGGACGAGACTGTCGGCGATCAGCCCGATGAAGTGGTAATTGAATGTTCGAAACTTCATTTCGAAGCCGTTGGGCTGGGTCGAGAAAAAAATGTGGTTATTCTTGCACACAAAAGCCTCTCCGTCGGTGGATTTCTCCGTTGCAGTGGTGTTGTGTCAACCTCCAGTTCGGAGTCTTCGTTCATCGGTAAGATGAAACTGCTTTGATGTCATTTGTGGCCCCGAAACGCCTCGAGGCACGGGAGCAGCAGATCGCAAACCCAGTGTGTCTAGTTCGGGAAGAAGATGCATTGTGCCATCGACGCTGGAAGCAGCGAGCTTTACGTCACCCGCAGGTATCGAACGTCTGCCAAATGCAGCGAAACACGACCGATCGACCCGAAACCGAATCGAAGAATCGAAACATGACCAAAACCGGCCGACCCGCTTGCCCCTGGGGACACTGAAAATCCGCAACTGCACTGGATGGCACTGGCCTTGTGATGGGTAAAATGAAACCATCGTGTGTGAAATATTTTTTTTCCTGTTTCCTCTACGAGTTCGGGTCAAACCTTCGTGCGACAGAATTTTACCGATACCGAAGCAAACCGGAACCGGGTGCTCTGATATTGGATTCGACATCTGCAATCATAGTGGTGACGCCGCTGCAGGCGTGCAGCTGTCCCCGTGAAAAAACCCATTGCATTGGTGCAGGGAAGTTATTGCACTTGGTAAATGGTAATGATAATTTGCCGAGAGGTACAATTTCAAGGTTAGCGATGGTTAAAGGAAACAGAAAGGTCTAATCATACTATTGTGACGAAGATTTCGCACGATAAAGGTATCAAAGTTTTGTGAAAAGGGAGGATTTTTTTAAAATGGATAAGTTAATTAAATGTTTCATGTTTCGGTTGACAAAAATAATAAATTTTTTATACCTTTATTTCTCAAATCTATTTCTATTTCTCAAATCTTGTTCTATTTGAGTGTTTTCAAAAAATTCATCAATTAACTAAAAATTAATTATTAATAATATCTTTTAAAATTATCTTTTAAATAGCATTTTATTACCCATGATTAAAGGAAGCTAAAAAGGTCTAATCATATCATTATGGCGTAAATTTTTCATTTTGAAGGTATACAAATTTTGATAAATAGTAGGATTATTGAAACGATTCTTAAATGGTTTATATTTCGGTTTCGGCGAATTGATTTTTTTTTACTTTTTCAAATTTTGTTTTCTCAAATCTTTTATTTGTTCTATTTGACTGGTTTTTTAAGCCAAAATTGCTCAAAGGATTTTCAGGTAATTTGTCAATTAAACCAAAAAAAAACACGTTTTTATTAAATTTTATTGCAAAAAATCGCAAGCGAAAATGTTATGAAAAACAAAATAAAATAAAATTGATTTAAAAAATACCAAACATATTTAGTCAACATATTCCTTCCGCGGTCATGAAATGTAGTTTCTCCACACGTACAAATTTCCATGTGCATATTTTGCTCACCATAATGACACGCTATTAACAACACCGCCCTACGTCATCGTGGCTGCGATTATTCAATATCGATCGAAAAGTGTCATCGGACAAATTAGGGCACTATTACAATCCGTCATTTTTCGTGTGGCACATTGCAACCCTCAGCCTACGCAGCAGAGAGGGTAAATTCTCCCCTACCGTAACGTGGCCGATGCACCGTTGCAACGAACGATGTTCGAAAAATCAAGAAATAGAACAACCATAAATCATGAACCGGCGGTCATTCCGTGGGTCGTACGAGGTACGTCGATTAATGACGGATTTTCATCCCCCCGGGGGTAGGTTTTGTTGCACCCGCGGGGGGTGCGTTAATGTGGCAGCTGCATTTGTGGCAATTATGGTGGTTCTTTGCTGCATGTAAACCACGCACACCTCGGCCCTACCTCAATTGTCTTACCGAGGTGGATCTCCCTTGGAACCGGCCCCGGTCGGGTGCAAACATCAAATTTACGATCCACCATCATTTTGATGGGGCGGGCGAGACAAACATTCATCCGTCGCTGCGGTGGCGGGCGAGCAATTATGAAGCGTTTCATCAACGTCATCATCGATGGCTTTTAATGTTCGTCAGTGGCTACCGGCGAACCGGGTGGGGAAAAAAATGAGGAAAATTTCTAGCTCGTTCACGCAACACGACCGCAACCGTGCGGCGGCTGTGCTTGACAGGCTCGAACATGAGCAAACAGAATCACCAGCACGTCAAACGGAAGGTGAGGTTAGGAAAGTGGATGCCATCAAAACAGCGCCTTTGGCAGCTCTATAAACGTTTCATGATCGGGAGGTGCTTCATGAAACTGTCTTCTGGGTCGCTCCTAATCTGGGACCAGTAGATCGAGCGGACCCTAAAAAGACTATATTTTCATAATTTCACTCACCCACGGGTGTCCAAGAATGGTGTTCATAATGTATTAAGTTCTGTTTCCCCCTCGAACGCTCGCCGAGGGCGTCGAAATATTTTTAATAGCAAATACTGCGCTCGTTCTGCGGGCAAAACGCTCCCTCCAGGAATCGTCAGTCAAAAAGCAGAACCCATTAAAATCGTAACCATTAAACATAACAACAAAAAAAAACGGCAGCTCTCATCACCACCGCACCGATTCCATCCATCGGTGCGATCGTAAATCTCGTGGCATCAAAATGCACCGTGCATCCGTGAAAAATTGACAAGCGCCCGCTGCGTTCGGCTACGCGTGGGGTCCCCATCCCAACCGTTGTTGACTATCAATAAAAAAATAAACTACAAACATACACAAAAATGAAAACAAAAACAAACATTACGTAAAATTTACGGCGGCGGCTGGCCGCGGGAGGGTGAGAAAAGTTGCGTTTTAAAAGTGCACGAAAACCATCGATGACATGACACAAATCGACAACAAACATGGACGGGCTCAAGTCTAGCGCTCGCAAGACGAACAGCAACTAGTTCACCCTTTAATCGCGGGCGGGTGATGGATGTGACCGTGGCGGGGTTTTTGGACGATCGGTGGAAATTGTTTGCCGTTGTTTCGTCACTGCAAATCACTTGGGAAGTGGTTTGCTCAACAATGCTGCTTAAAAAGAGGTTAATGGACCGTAAGGGTCGGGGAAACCGAAAACAAAAAGTCGTCATAAGGTTAGAGAAGCGGAAGGGTTCGTACGGAAGATTTAATGTTTTTTAATGTTAAACAAAGGTTTGAGACACAGAATTTTTTTTTTATTTATTGTTCTTATATTCAAAGATTTTTAAATATTATTTATTATTTTTCATTTTAAAAATTTTTTTCTTGTTTCTTTTTTAGATTTTTTTTACCATATTTTATTGTTTTGCGTTTTTCAGTGTTTGCTTTAATTTTCATGTCGCTTGTTATAATTTTTATAACTTTTTCCTTTGTAGTTTCTCATTTTGTTTTGTTTTACGCTTTTGTTACGTTTTAGCTATTCTTTCGTAATTTGCGAAGGTTTTATTATGTTTTGAATGTTTTTAGCTCTAGTTTTGTAACCGGTTTCATTATTTCTCTAATTTACTGTTTTTCTTCACATTGAATTTAAATTAGCAATTTATTATTATTTCTAAAAAATCGCTTTGAAAATCGAAGTAACCAGTTACATATTTGAGTTTTCAAATAACAAATCGATTAATTTTATTTAAATATAAATTCTTAATTAAAGTTAGGCTTAAGATATAATAAAGTTAAAATCATTCAAATACTTAAACAAAATGAAAAATAAGCACATGGCCAACTTCTTTAACATTCTAGCCTTGTTTGCTCGAGTGGCACCATTCCTATCGCACAAACCGACTGAAACCACTTGACCCCCAGGCATATCCGTCAAGCTCCAAGCCTCGCGAGCGGAGGGAAAAAGTTAATTGTTTTCAATTATGCAACTGCAATCGCCGCAGTGCCGAAATAATGCCAACCGCACGGACGAGCACACGCGGACGTCAGATTATTCGGCTCGCGATGAAGTACACCGAGAAGTTAAGCAGATGTGTGCGTTGCAGCAGTTGCACCGGCAGCAGCAGCAGCAGCAGTACGTGTCGAGCAATGTGCAACCGCGTCCGCGTCCGGAATGTGACCAACATTTTGCCCACCGACACGTGCCGGATGGCGGAAGTTTGTTAGTCATATTTTAATTTTACCACTCTCTTGCACGCTCTCGCTCGTTCTCCATCGCACCTTCCATCGCTTTCTTCAGCTGTGTGTTGTGTGCTTTTATTTATTTTCCACCACTGCTCCATCATGCACGTGTTAGTTTTGTGTGTGTGAGTTTTTTTCTACTTGTTTGCTCGCTTTGTTCTGTAAAAGTGGCTTTATCTCGCAAAAGTTCAAACGGACGCGGTCGCGGTCTCGGACAGTTTTTTTTTGTTTGGTCGACGGTGATCTCGGGGCAAAGTTTAAACTAGTTTAAATTCCTCTCAGTCCGTGACGTCCGTGGCTGTGAGTGCATTTTGCTACCGGTGGTGTTGTATTTTCGTTTCATTTTTTTCACTCTTTTATTATCGTACAATGCGATGATCTAAAATGTATGGGGCAAGTGCGGTGGTGGAATGGTTAAACAATTTGTCGGACAAATTTGTTTGCGACACCGACTCTAGTGCCGCTTGGATATACGGTTTGAAGTGCCTCAGGAAATTAAAGGTTTATGGAGCATTGAAAAGGAAAAACTATTATCATTAAAAAATAGAAATAAAAGTTAAACTATGGGTTGATAATGAGAAATAATATGGTATGTCGTCAAACATGATTGAATTTGGATAATATCTGCTTCTCTACCCCAAAGTATTGTGAAAAAATCAACTTCAAATTTAACCACGTCGAGTTTTATTCCCTCTCTAGTTCCTATTTCAGAGTTTGATGTATATTCATTGACGGTCTGTCTTTAGCCGTGCCTTAATCCACCCGAAATAAAAACCCTCGAAACAAACAAAAAACCCAGCCACGATCAGTATTCACACCAGCAGACACCATAATTGCGGTTGAAACATGCATCGCCGGCGTACGTGCGGTGAGCTGCGCCAGTGCGCAAAATTTTGCAAAATCAACCCGCTCATTTCAGCGCTCGGGACCACGAACGGGAAGCACACAAAAAAAAAAACACAAAAATAGGATGAAAAAATACACATAAATGTATTGAGTCCTTCATGCCCTACAAGCATCAACATGAATGGTACCGCATTAACTTTGGAGATCTCTCTCCACGGTCCAAAAAAGGACGTGAGGTAGAATAAAGTTTCATTACGTCCCCAGAAGCCACGGATAGCGAAAGGAGAAGAAAAATAAAGTACGAACCGGGAGGGAGGGGTTTCTGCAGAGCAAATATTGATTCGCAAACGTGACGCAAGTTATGAAGCTTTTTTATGCATGATGGTCAACCCTGCGGCACCGAAATATGTCCCATCAAAATGAAGCAGATCGTCAAGAAGGATCACATGATGACTCTATCAATTCATAGAAGGACCAACGGAGGGAAACGATGATCATAAAAATACGCGCCGTACCAAAAGGCTGTCCTTCGGATGATTCAATATTGGCTGAAAGCTTGGACATTGATTAAGAAATGCTTAAAGACAAGATTTTTTACTGACATCAACTTTAACGCGTAAATGGATGTAAAAGAAATGACTAGTATTAGTCGCATTTTTGTCAGTAAAGAGAACATATTCATGATATAGAAATTATTACTTTTATTGTAAATGATTTTTTATTTTATTTCTGTCCTTTGGACGGCTTTGTCTTGCTTGTTTCACATTGATTAAGATATGTTTAACGATGGTTATGTTTTGTTGTCATCAGCTGAACGCCTAAATGTATGCAATAATAGATTCATTCTAAATCGACAATTTATCAATAAATAGCAATAAAATCTTGTTATTGCAATCTGCAGTCTCACTTTAGTCTCCTGTAACAGAAAGGATTATTAATTTCACCCAAACGACTAGCTCAATCAGGACGTTTCCTGCACACGGGAATCAACAAAAGCATGAGCAAATAAATATAAATCCTTCGGGATGCTACCCTGAACAAAATCAATTCCCACTAGTTTAGCATTTCCTCCGAGAAATAAAAACTGCAAAACTGGTCAGTCGCTGCCAGCGCTAGTTCCACCCTCATACACTCTCCCGGGCGCACGAGCTTGATTGTGTCTGCATGTGCTCCGGTCTTCAACCAACGGATCAATCGAAAACCACCGGAAGCCGACGCAAATGGAATGCTAATGCCGAAATGCCCTTGCTGATTTTTCGGACGGAGGGGATTTTTGGTTGGAATTCTTTGCTGTGATGATTTTTTTTCCATGCGCACCAGAGGGATTTGTGAGTAGAACGCTGGGAACGTGCTTCAATCTTACTCACCCAGTCCCTTTGTTCCTTCTATTTTTTTCTAGCTAAAAATCCATAGCTTAGAAAACTCTCTCCCGGTGGATGATTTTTCCATGGCGAAGAGTATTCGTCCCTCGCTGGCAACACGTATACGTACATGTGGTTTGGGAAACTGGCGAAGACTTGACTTATGCACACCTGGGGAATGTTTGAGCGATAACGAGTTTTCATCCCACTTTTGATTGTGCATTTCCTTCTTCACTCCCTCGCATAGATTATGTTTTAAAGCACCTCGAAGGAGGAAGACTTTAAGCCGATCGGGAACCTCCAATTTGAGGGCTCATAATTTCATTACCAACGATGGTTAAAGGGATATGTATGAAAAAAAAAAGCTTTAATATTAACACCGAAGAAACTACACCAGCTGGCCACCAAACGTAACCCCTTGTGCGTCGAGAAATTTACCACAAAATTAACCAATTAAGGGACACGAATACACGTTTGACGCGAACGAACCTATGAACTCGTGCCGGGAAGGATAACATTCAACTCTCTGTCGCTCTTTCTCACCCGAACCGGTGCACACATACACCAGTTCAATTTAAAATTATCCTCAGCTCACACTAATTGAGTTCCGTCGTCCGGTTGCACTTCCCGAATCTGTCACCCTGGTCGCTTTTCTAATTATGATGATGATGCATTAGAGAGTGGTTTCCTAATCGAAAGTGGAAGGAAGGTTGCTGGTAGGCGCGAGAGCAAAAAAAAACTACGACCGCTTCTTCAACACCATCAGGCTGGTGCTGTGAAGTTTCGAAAGTGTGCTCACTTTTCCGGACCATTAGAGGAGCCGCTGCCCGCAAATCGAATATACGGTCAGGTCGTTAAGGATGAAGATTAGAATGTAACGAGCTAATGCGGGGCTGTCAAGTTGATTTTTTACTCATTCGGTCAGTGTAAGTTGGCTACTCATTTTCAGATAATTTAATAAAGTGATGAAGAATATTGTAAAGGGTTTTTTTCTTCATAAAATCTCCTTTGGTTTAAAAAAAAGTTAAAAATAATTGGAGAGGCCTTTGGATTTGAATAATGTGATATTCATTCCACAGAAAAATTTAAATATTTTTTATTTAATGAATAAATAAAACAAGAATAAACTTTAAAAAATATAAGTTTATATTTAAAAAAACAGAAAAAATGAAGGTAAAGTTGTTCAAAAATAACATGAAAAATTTACACAATTACACATCAAAAGCAATCAAACATTTAAAATTTACATACTCCAGCATTTTAATAGTATGCAATTTTCCACTCAGTTTCCTTCTATCGCTCATAGGACAATTTTCCAGTGTTTTACCTCACAAAAATGCTCCCCTTTTTCTCTGCGATCACATCCAGCCCGGCTGCTAATCAATAACCCATTAGAATAAATTACTGTTATTTTAAAACATAATTGAAACCCATTACAACGGGTAAACCCTCATCCGACACGGCACATGGTGGTCATTTGCAGTTCGCTCACGGACGAACCGTTCCCATGAGGGTGGCAGAGAAATGTCGAGGCCGACCAACACAACAAATGTCGGTCGTTCGGTCGAAATTAAATTATCCTCTATTTTTTGACGACCCGCGCGAGTGCGCGGATTGCGAGCGAGGACGTGATTAAACTAATTTAACGTGCTGGGTCTGCCCCGGGTCCAGTGGGGTGCACGGAAAAATCATCTGTCACCGTGCGTATGGGTAACCGGGATGGCATTTGTATAACGAAAAACCCTTGGCGTCACGCCTCCCGCGTGTAGCCCAAAAGTAAAGTCGTCGTTTGTTACGCTTGAAGCGGCGATTCTTTTGCGGTATGTAGCTCGTGAAGAATGTGATTTTCTTTGCCTCGGTACGGCGCAGATCACTCCGCACACAGATTGCACCGTCAGCGTGCTGGAAAATCTCTGAAGCAAAGCGCTTTTCAGGCTGCTGGCGGATGTGGCCTGGCCATGTTCTCCGCGACCGCAGCGGTTGATCGTGGTTGGGAAAATTGAAATTCATGCCTCCCTCTCGGCCGGGGCAGCAACAGCAACTAGCAACAACATCTGGCCTGAAAGAGGTCCCTGCTGCTGTTATGCTAATGATGCGCGCGGTTTCGTGCCTCTCCTTCCTCCCTCCTAAAAAGACAACCGTCAGCGTGACAAAACCTCGAGGTTTGGTTTTTCAAACGCCACCCTGCAAAGCAGATGCTGGCCAAAATGTAAAGTGATCCCGAACCGCACGACAGAGAACTCGCGAAAACGCGACGAGTTGGGTTGAGCTGCAGCACAAACAGCCAGACTAGCCAGCTCGTCCGATAACCAGACCAGAGGACATCCGGGATCCAAGCCGGCCGGACCGAAAACCGCGTGCTGACAAATTTCGTGACTAGCGTCCGCAGCGACTCGCCCGGTGAAGACTGTGACGATGAATCAGAATTTTACATTCCCTCCGGGAGAGAAGGACACCGGAAGATTCGTAATCCATGGGTGCAACGGTGCAACAGCAGCCGGAACGCACAATTGCAGATGGCATGCAAATAATGCCACCGACGGAGAACACGCGCCTGGTTTTTGTGCTAATGCATCCATCTTGGATGGGAGCCGATGGAAAGATGGCCCATAAAACCGTCACCGGTTGCAGTTGCCACGCTAGGAAACGACCCAAAGTGGTCGGTATGTGTGTAATGGGCGCCCGGAATCTGCTGTCACCATTACGTCCAGCTGACGACTGGTTCTACCACCGGGAAGTGAGAGTATATCTCCATCCGGGAACGGTTGCAGGTGTGTCAGCTTTATCGTGACCGATTTATTCCTCTTTTTGCTTCCTGACGATAGATAGCGTTGGAAGTAAGCTTTGCGGTGGCTTTTAAGTTGAACGTTCCGGTAGTTTTATAACATTTTTTTTGAAATTCACGTAAATGGATATATTTGACCTAAAAAAAGCTTCAATAATGTTTGGAAAAAAATTTACCCATAATTTTACGATAGTTGAACTATGCATAATTTAAAAAGATCCTTTTTTATTAATAGATTTTTTTATTAATATCTATTAATAAGTTTGGATGTTCTTCAGAATGCTTCTAATGGAGTTATTACACAATGGAAAATACTGGTTTTGGAAATGTTCTGCCAAATTGCGTTTCAATTCAATTTCTCTATTCTAATTTCTTCAGACCGATTATTTTCTGTCAAAATGTATATTTATTTAAATTTCAGTTTGTTTAGATTTTCGTGTGGTTTGTGCATTCACCTAAAAGTTTTGACCGTACATTGTACAATCATACAATTTTTGCGTTTAAAAGCATTATTTACACTAACAAAACATTGTAAGAAAGAATATCGGTCTTGATGACGATGTTATTATGGTTCTGGCAGTATTATTCGTAATTGAACCGGAAAAAACGACATAAACTCTCGTACAAAATGGTCCAAGAATTTTTACCAAAAACGTAATCTACTCTTCCACTCACAACGAATGGAGGAGCTTAGGTTGGAACCGACTGATTGGTTAAATTATGCCCGTACGGACGAAGCTTCATACTTGTGGCTTCGACAGCAAGTCTCACCGCTAATCGCAAATATGTATCTGTCATATCGATGTGAATATATCCATCAAGTACAAACTCGATAATTTTAAACTCTTCTCGGCAACTAATATTTAAAAAACAGAGTGCGGTGGTTTACACAACATTACCGCTCCCCCCAATTTATCGTTATTACACGAGCGGGTGGTTTTAATATGCCAAACGCCGCGCCAGAGTCAATTTCCAAAACTATCTGACAGTATTTTCCATCGTGTAATAACCGCAAAGGAATCCTGCTTCAGTCGACCTAAACTAAATCGGAAAAAGTTTTCATAACAAACTCTTCGGTATTTGAGATTTCAATACCCATCTTGCGTTGTGACAGTTTCTGCGTTTCGCAATCACACTACGAGCTCCTACTGTTATGAGCCCGTCCATAGCCAATATAATGACAGCGCAATACGATCTCAAACGCATCATTGCTAGTGATTGATACGTGGAGTAGATTGCGACATACTTTTTTTTTGTTGCTGTACGTCGATGAAGGCACACACTTTTACGCGTAATTACCAAGCATAAGCCAATCATTACTCTGCCTTGCAGGGCAATTATTTTATCACGCTCCGTCTCGTCTCGCTCGGCACCGGCATCAAACACGCCAACCGTTCGTTACTTCATCCGTGAGCAGTTTCTAGTGCATTCTAACGATGGAGCATGGCATTGCACCGTTAGGTTGCGTACCTTGCGCGGCGGGGACGCATTTAATTGAAAGGCTAGGCAGAATCACCTGCACCACACCACATTAGCGTTCATCGTCCGGAAATGGTGCACCGCGTGAGTGACGATGTTGGGGCGTCAGAAAAAAAAACCTTCCCCATCGACAAACCCACCACAGAGCGAACGAGTGAAAAATGTGTTAATCAACTTAATTGAGAATAGAGTTTTCCACTTGAAAGAATCAAATTGCGCGTCCTGCACTCCAGCGGGAGTGGTGAGCGTGCATTTTGCACTCACGGTGGCCATGAAGGTCGCCAGCTTTGCTAGGTATCTTGAGCGTTTCAAGCGTAGCGGGTGCAAACTTTCATGCTGCAATTAGAAATATTCTCATTACGTAATGGATCGTGATGAAAATAATTGTTAATTTTTTTATACCTTAATTTGATAATCTGTTTCTAGTAAGTTTTTAATTCGATTTTTTAAATAATTTGTAAGTATTTTATGATGTAAAGGTTCTTATGGAAAAATATTAGTTTTTTATTAAAAACTTTGGTTAAATTTCCAAACATCTAATTTTAAGTGAGATTGAAAATTTTTTATTAACAAAAGTAATAATCTAACTCAAACTACTATATTTAATAACTAAAAAAATAATTGAAAATCATCTGTATCATCTAGTTTTATGTCAGTATGTTCGGTGCTTGCTACAATAAAAATAAATCTGTTGTGGTAATGCATTTGTGAGAAAATAATTTTAGAACTAATAAAGTTTAATGTTACAGTCTGATTTTTTTTAAAACGACAGTGAAATTTATAAAAATTTCGGGACGTTTTGATTTTTATAATTAGAAAATTATTCAACAGGAGATTAATTCGACAGCAAAATTTAAAAAATAATGTCATAAAATTTGCAATTCAAAGCGCTAAACATTAAATTTAGGATAAAGAATACGATTTCTCTAAAAAAATCCTGAGACAAATACCTTACCACCAGAAAAAAAATGGTTAAAAAATGATTGGTAGCATACAAATTTACGATCGTCTCAAATCTTTATATCACCGTGTTCGATACCGAAAACACAAATGACACTTTAATTAAAGTTTATCAGAACCCAACACGAATGCCAAGATAAAAGCATCCTACAATAAAAACAAATAAAGAACACTTACTAGAAGATGGTATGCTGTTTACGGAATACAAAAAGGCCAAGTCCTCCGTTCCATAAAAACATGCTCACGTTCGTTCCGTTGTTGTTGTCGTGATCGATCGTTTTTATGCGATTCGGATCAATGTCGTGTAAGAACGACATTACGATTGTATCACACCGCATGTACGGAAGCAGCCACCGTCGGCCGCCGGCCAAAGAACTATGCAAACTAACACATCGACAACATCGTAACAATAGTTAAAAGCCCATAAAACATGCTGCCGTCCGTCGTGAAGAGACGAGTGTCGTGAAGATTAGTTGGTCCGATCGTTGAAGGAGCAAGACGTAAGACGTAAGACGAGTCGAATCCGTCGCTTCCGGCAATGGTGCTTCGACCGATGCTCGGCACCGGGTAGATTTTCCTCACATGGCAACACAACATTGCGCATTGTTTGTGCAAGTGCTGCTTCTGTTTGTACTACACATGTGTTTGTGTGTAACGAGATACTTATTTTTATTACACTATCATTCTCAGGCGTCTTGCCTTTATCTGGTCGGTCTGGAGTTCTGGTTTTATTATTTTAGGATCCCGAACACAAGACACGGAGATCCTGGGGAGATGCCAGTTGCCAATGGTTGCATGTAATCCGGGCATGTAAGTGTTCACGTTGGCTGGTTGTGGGGTTGCGAGCTGCATCGGTTGGAACGAAGACTTCCTTATGCGTCTTCCTTCTATCCTCACCTCGGTAGAAATCTCGGCGCACCCACACAGGCGACGCTCGGGAAGCGAAAACTGTTTAGTAACAAGATGCTTACGTCGTGTCCGCAAAAGCCAATAACCAAAGGGCATCCCGAAGGCGACCCCCGTTACGCTTCGAGGCTATCGGAAAAGGATATCGAATGACAAGGAGCTAAAGGAAAATAAATGAGATAATAATACCTCCCTCCCGGAGGATAAACATACCCGGCCATGGCGGGTTGCTGCCCCGTTTTCCTTTTGATCCTTGTTTTGCATTCGAGCAGCACCGCACCGGATCAGCTTACCGTACACACACACACACTAACACTCCCAAACACAAGCTCTGGACGGATATAGCACAATGTTTTACACTTTCGACAATCGAAAATCGAACATCCAGCCACCGGAAAATGCTCGACCGGTTGGCAGTGGTGTGAGTATCGGAAGATCAAATGGTTGTCACCCGGGCAAGGTTAGACCGGGGAGGTTAGAGGGCCCAAAGTGCAACCCAAACACACCATTCAGTGACGAGCGTACAAGCGACCACCATTAGCTAAATGATTCTGGCATCGATCCAGACACTCTTCCACCGCGGATGCACTCGGAAGAGGTTCGGGGAAAATGTGTTTTCCATTCCAGGAGCATCCTCGCATCGGGAACGGAATATGTTGGGCTTTTCGGGTTCTTCTGTGATGCATTTTTTGTTTACATAACCCAATGCGAACGGGTGCATTTCTGTTCGAAACAGATCCTTTGCAGCCGTGTAAACATGGCACTAATTACAGCCAAATTGGTTTGAGAGGATCGAAACAACAAGTGGCAGGATGGGTGTGAGCGAGTTTTGTACGAATGTGTTGGTTAACGAATGGACCGAGTATTTAAATCGTTTTTTTGTTGTTTTTAATCTTTATTTTAAGATAGGAAATTCTCACAGTAAACAAAAAATGAATTGAAAAAAACTGCCCTCGTTTTGCAAAAATGCCAAAATAGTTCAAACAACATATTCCAGGCAACAATATATTTTAAGGAAAAAAATCACAAGCATGAAAATACGTAAAGCAGTTGGTAAACTAATCGA
>JXWZ01003846.1:0-32368 GCA_000956215.1 Anopheles farauti No. 4
TAGTTGTACATTTCTTTAAGTATTTTTCCACAGATTTTATTGTAAAATCGGTTTAGAAACTCGTCCATAATTGATCAAATTACCCTTAATTCGCGATCGCTTTTCTTACCCATTACGCTTCACTCTTTTTCCTACAGCGCAGTTTACAGCAACAGATGGAGTATCTTTCTCGCGTCCCTTACTGGACCCATTCGGCCATCCATCTGCTGGTGTGGGAAGATTTCCGCCCGCTGGAGGGCGAACGTCAAATCACTAGCATCCTCGTCGCGTACGGCGTGACTCGTGTGCTGCTACTTTCGGTCGACTCCCAAACGCATCGGTTTAGCGTGCAGCTTCCACTGTTGTTTCAAAGAAAAACGGCTTTAATTGGACAGTCTCAGGCGAGGCGGTCACTGTTTGAGTTTGACCAAGCGGCCAATCTTCACGGGTTTCGGTACCAAACGCTGTACTACACGCTCGTGCCGTACCTTTATCGGTATGATGGCGTTTTCGGTGGATCGGATTATAGGTTCCTGGAGACGGTGCTCGCACATCAGAACGCAACGCACCAGTGGGTCTATCACGTTTCTACCGACTCCACGCTGAACTCGACCGATCTGAACTACGTCGACCGGAAGTTACTGCGTGCGAAGCGTGTCGCGTTCTCCCTCAACCGGCTCCTCCTGTCCGATGGGAACGACACGGTGAAGCTTTATCTCAACACGTTCGACGGGACGTGTGTGCTCGTGCCGAGGAAACCGTTGCAAACGTTCATCCTAAAGCTGTGGGAACCATTTTCCCAGCATCTCTGGTACACGGTGCTCGCCACCGTCATGGCGGCGATCGTCGGAAATCTCATCGCTCCACGCCTGTTCCCGGTCAACTACATCCTTGCCGTGCTGTTCGGCAGCAAACTGGTCGACTATCGGCTGCGTCCGTTCGATCGTGCCGTGCTCACCGTGCTGGATGTGCTGGTGTTTCTGCTGAAGGAAGCCTACACGGCCAAGATCATCACGTACATGATCCAAACGAAGTACGAACCGGAGCTGGAAACACTGGAGCAGCTGGCGCGCAGCGGACTGGCGCTGAAGGTTTCCCCCGGTGACTATCCCAGCATCCGCCAGCGGGTTCAATCCCTGCCGCAGCTTCGGACGCTGATACGCGACGACTACAGCTCGTTCAACACGTCCTGGCGCGAGTATTTTCATCCAACGTTCGCCCACGTCGTACCCTGCAGCTATGGCCGGGCGCTCGTCATTTCGAACGAAATGCACGAACCGGACGCCCCGCAGTACTATCTACTGCGCGAGAAGCTTCGGATCCTGCCGGAAGCGTTCACGTTTCTCAGGCGCAACCCGTTTGTTGGCCGGTTGCGTTTCTTCGTCCGATCGCTGTCGGAAACCGGCATCTATGGGTCGTGGTTCAGGCAGGACCATTACTCCCAGGATCGGACGCTAGCGCTGGATGAGATACTGCGGTTCGAGAATCTGGCGTCGTTGTTCTACGTGCTGCTGGTTGGGTACGCGGCAGCCATCGCCGTGTTTGCGATCGAGATTGGGGTGTCGTATGGAAGGGCGCGTGGTCAGAGGACGCTGGTAAGCAAGCTAAAGAACGAGCGATGGAGACGCGGAAACAGGATACGATGGGAGAAAGTTAAGAAGCGTTTTAGTGAGAATTTCATGTGGGTTCGAAAACATTTGGCTAAAAATAAAAAAGGGGCTAGGTTAGGCCGACAGACGGATGTCACGAAAGTGCGTGAATAAAGCATTTGCAATTCAATTCAATTGAATGGCATTTGAAGCATCCAATTTGCAGCACGGATAGAATGCATTCGGGGGTGATATTATTTTATCAGCCTACATGCATGCAATAGACAACATGAATTTAATATTAAATATGTTTATGCACTCATTTAGGTATCCTGATAGGTGATTTGATTTTATTTACTTTATTTTTTGTTAAGGAACCTTGTCTTAGGTGGAGAAGTATCACATCGATTACTGTAGAGGGTATGGCCTGCTGGTGAAGCCGATTGACCAAAACCTTGGTCAAAAGGTCCCTTCCCAGCATGCAATTGTGAGCGATTTCGAAAATGAAGGCGGAGAGTGCTATAAGTTATAGTTTTTTTTGCTTCCCGTAAACGAATACAAAGATATCTTAATGCTGAGCTGTTTTGATATGTGGAATTACTTTTACTGTAATAAGCGAGCTGAGAAAATGATTGTTCGATTTCAGGTTCAGCATTCGATTTGGTGCTTCTACACTAATTGCAATAATGTTGGTAAGATGGCGCTAGTGTTGAATTTACATGATATTAGGATTGCATATATTTAGGCGCTTATTCTTTGGTATACTTACTATCAGTCGTTTTAAGGTTAGTTTTCAAAAGATTGTGTTATATGACGCTTAGTGAAGGCAATTTGAAACATATTTTCCTTTTCCTTTATTAGCTCGTGCTATAAAATTAGATTACACATTTTAATTATTTTGTTTTTTTTTTTGCTTTTTCCTATCGTTGATTGTTTTATGTGATTATTTTTAATTTTTTGTATTTAATAAAACAGGGTTTAATTAATAAAAAAAAAGGTTTTATAGTTTAAGGAATCTTCAAGCAAATATGGGGTCAAACGATGAAAGGATATAAAAGTAAGATGAAAAAAATCGTAGGTAATGAGGAAATATGTGTACAAAACAGTTAAGATTTGAGAAGGCTACACAGAATGATGGAAAGACTGCGCCACATTCTCTAACCACACATAAAGATAGCATAAATTCAGGCGTTAATCGCTCAAAGAACGTTATAGTACTAACAATTCCCGTAAACCGACCACCAATGAAACGGATAGCCGCTAGTTCGATAACAATGGTAGTGATGGTGACAAACGATGGTCGCACTCTGCCGTTGCAGCCACGATAAGAGACGCCCGGTCAGGGGAGGTTCTCGCCGACTTCCGTCGTGGCGCCACCACCAATCCAATTCACCTTCACACACACACACAAAGCTCATAAAAATTGTGAAATCAACCGTGCAATTTTCATTCGCCCCCATTTCCTGTCCTCCGCTGCTTGCATCTCGATCTCGTGACCAAACAAAGGGCGAACCCTTCGCCGTCGTGCGTCCAAGATGGCACGCTTTGCCCGATCCGGCTCGGAGCGCCAGGTCACGTCACGGAACTTCCGTAACTGGATCGGAGCACAATAATAGATTAAATTTTCCCGATCATTTCTCCACAATTGTACCAATCTTTGAATCATCGAAACGTTGCGCATCCCGCCACGGTGTGGTGGCGACGTCACCACCCGATACGGTGACTAAAAATGGCTCTTTGTTGGGTTTTGTCGTGGCCAGGGGAGCCCAGGGAAACGAACACATACACACACACACATGCGTTTGATACCGCACAGAAGCTGTCCTAGTTTTTTTCCTCCCTCCATTCGTTCCCACTCCCAATGGTTTTATTTTATTTAAGTTTTTTGATTTTTAGTGTGTGTTTTGTTTCCTTTTTTTTTGGTGTGTTTTTGTATTTTGATGCACTTTCGTTCTAGTTCGAACGTGCTGCTAGATCCTGTAAGGATGAGGGCAGCTTTTTTTTTTTTTTGCCTGTTTGACGAGTGGAGAAGCGCTCGGTTCCGTCTGCACCGTTTGCAAAGCTCATCATATTGTGACAGTTGCAGCAACGGACACATCCGGCTAACCGGGCTGCTCATTCATGGAAAAGTAATCATATCAGACCAATCGCCGAAGCGCTCGCTACTGGAGAATGGTGGAGAAACGTGCGCTTAAAAAATTGGAATCAAAAATGGAATCAAAAAATGGGGGGAAAAAAAATCCACTCGCTGACAGCATGCCGATGTGAATGTAAACGAAGCAGAAAAGCGAACCGAACCGAACCGGGTGGACTAAAAACAAGCGCCGCAATTTAAGATGATTGGAAACTACTTTATTATCGTGCTAGTGCGCTGGTGGTTGTGTGTGTGTGTGTGGTGTTTGGCCGACAAAAACTGCTATTATATTGTAGAATAGTTTAGAAATGAAAGCATGCACACGGGAGAGGCAAAAAAAAAACGCTGCCTGGAAAATTGCCGACGAAATAGAAATTAAAATCCCTAGTTTTTACTCTCTCCACGAGCGTGTTTTGCTCGTCGTTCGAGTTCGGTCCGTAATTGGATGGGTGACTGGTTGGCTGGCTGGCTGGTTGCTGCTGTTGGTGGCACTTTAAGCGTGGACGCGTTTTGTTTGCCCACACGAAAAATTATAGCGTGTGCGTGAGAAACGAACAAAACCACTGGAAAGCCACATAAAAGGCGATCAAAGGGCTGGAGTAAAAAAGTCAAAACGAAAACGTGGTCTTTCCCCGGCAAGAGGGGTTTGGTTTCACAACGAAACCCTGCGCTTGTCACATTCGCGATAGAGGGGCGTGTGCGTGTGTGCGCCTGATGCATTGTTTCTGGTGTTGAGAGCTGAAAGTGGAAGCGGAAAATAGGAAAAAAAGAACAATTCACCGATATGGTTTGGTGGAGATTTGTTTAGCTTACGTAATGTGCAATTAATTATTGTTTGATTTGATCGCTCAAGTGGGCGTTTGGATCGGTCAATACTGGAGTGTTGCTGTATTTATGTTGATGTTTTGAACTTTGTTTGCATTACATTGTAATGAGAAACGAGTTTTTAATTAAAAGAACAAAAAAAAATGGAATGAAACGTAAATAATGTGCTAGTAAAGTGTTTGCCATTTACACTGCATTCATCTGGATGCAATTTGTAAATATACGCCTAAAAGTATGCAAATGGGAACCCATTCGATGGGGAAGGAACGATGTGTTTTAGGATATTTCTTTTATGTATTAAAAAATCAATTTATCGTTGAGAATAACGTTATAAAATTGATACAACTTATAGAGAAGTCAAACAGATGAATTAACTTTTAAAAAAGTTTGCTAGGCAAACAGCAAACATAGCTAACGTAAAATAAACACATTTATTGCATACAATTAGGCGCTTCAAGTACTTTTTCAGCTTGATTGTAATTTTTTAACGATACAATCAAAGCGTAAAAATGTTGTTGAAAAAAATTCGGAACGAATGTTTAACCCAGGTAGGGCTCAAGGTAGGGCTCAAAATAATTCATTATACAAATTGTACCAATTTTAATTACGTCTTCTCAGAAAGCGAAAAACATATTTCTCGCTAATAAATGGCACAGGTCGGTTATAGGATTATCTCATACAAATTTTTTTTTCCATTTTCCTATACAAAACACGAGCGTGTGTTCGCAGGCACACAATTCCCCCAAAAGCACCACATGGCACTAATGCGGCGGGCACGAGGGAAAGAAACAAGTGGGTTTGGGAAAAAACACGCACTCACCACCCGGCGCGAGTTGCGATGACACCGTCGAATTTGGTGAATTTTTAACGAGCGTCTAGCGTTTGGGAACTTTTTGCCAGCTTGTTTTTATTGTACCACACCGGTAAACGGTTGGAGAATTTGTGTTTTTTTTTATTCTTCTGCCAATGCTCTGGACACCGGCCCGGTCTGAGAAGTTTTTCTCGAGCAGCCGGTGCGTCGCAAGAGTTGTGAGTTTTGCTGTTTAACATAACGCACGTGTTGGGCGAGTGAGTTTAAAACCATTTTGCGACGGGGCGCGTGAAGGTTAATTAGGGTAAATGTTTGGTTCGCAACGGTTCTGTCGCTCAGAAGGGTAAGTAAACGTTAGAAAGTGTTTCCGGGTACGGAACGAATGGAAAGTGTATTGAAGCGAAATAAATGGGGCAACGTTTCTCCGACCTGCTATCGAGAGCTTCTCGAGCACGAAATTAGATTACCATCATCTCAATGCTGCTAAGAAGATTAGCAGGATGTGCAACGTACGCCGATTGTTGCAACAAACCTTTGTGGAACGAATGCGGGATTAGTAGCACTTCTCTTCTCGGCTGATCGCCGTCCCGGTTCGTCTTGACTGCCACAGTGGCCTTCTGAGCTGGTACTCAAGTAAACCACATTCTGGTGTGGCGTAAGATTAACCTCCTGCACCGGGACTAAATGACGAGCCGGGAAGAGTGAATACCGGATCGTAATCAAAAGTCGGTTTCACCCGCACCGTACGCTGGCCTGCTGTCTGGCATAGGTCTGTCAACCGTGACCGGGACAATAAAGCTTCACCGGAGATGAACCCCCCCCTCCCCCCGTGAAACCAAGACGTACCCCGAGTGCGAGTGCAACTGGTGCAGAAGAAGCCACCATCGTTACGGAGAGGATTATAATCAAATTTAATTAAGGGATTATGGCCCACCGCTCGCGGTCGTTCCGGGTTTCGCAACGGGACGCCAGTCCAGGTTTCGGTGTTTGGTTTTTATAGAAGAAAAAAGGCACGTTGCTAAGCAGCGCTGTAAAAAGCTGTGGCACAATGTAAGCTGGGCTGTACCGACGCATTCAGACACGCTTCACAACACGCAAGATGCAAGACTCTGTTGTCATGTCTGACCCACTCGAACCGAGTCCCACTTGGCCCGGTTTTAATGAGTGCAAAGCGTCCCTGCGTACTCGCTGCATGTTCGATTTTCCATTTGTACCGCCCGTCAGCCGAAGAAAGTAACATATACGGATGCAGTTTAGTCGATGCTTTCGCCCACTTTGACACGCTCGTCAATATACGGGGCAGTTAGGCTGAAGAGGATTTGTATTTTTTTTGCTCCTCTTTTCTTGCAACCCTGATATAAGTTGCAGTGAATGTGTTCCGGTCTTTACCATCCTCTTTCGTTTACGCTCACGGACGCTCTTAATATCAGGATGCAGTAAGTCACGTAACGTAAACTTTAGTCCTTGAGAGCGTTAAGGAAGTGATGCTTGAGATTATGGGAAGAATAAAAAAAATCGAAAAAAAAAAACAAGCGCGATGATGGATGCACAAGGATTGGATTGCATTTACCGAGCGACCGATATTAGGTCGGTGTTTACAGCAATGAACATGCAATAAGAGATAGTTTGATTTGAAAAATTCAATAGTTATAAACAGGCACTAAAATCGCATTAATATCGGTTCGAGTAACTCTTTGCATTGCATACATTTGGGGGCAAAAGGTTTAATGTGACAAAAAAAAATGTTTTGTACTGTTTTAAACAAAATTGTTTACATCTAATAACATTTGTTAGCATCTTTGTGATAAAACTATAACATTGTGATCTCGTTTCTTCCTTCAAAAATCTCCATTATGATGCAATTAAAACTAAAATAGTTTATTGTACAATACTTTGTTGAAAACAATGCCCTGTTTGTCATTTAGTACCAGTATTTATGATTTAGTACATTACATTTAGCACAATTTAAATTAAAAACGCAAAAAAATGCTCTAATACGTAATGTTTTAAATAAATCTGTTTAATAAGGATTCAATGATGATAAATCAAAATTACTATACTAAGCATACTACACATTTTGAAAAAAAAAAGAGATTTATGTGATCGTTTAAAGATTCACATAATATTTTTATGAAATATGGTTGAAATAACCGTTTGATTGTCAAGTATTATCATTGAATTATGAACAGAATATAGATCCTATCGCCAACTGTAAACAAACAAATAGATTTTTACGATGCTTGAATAGGATTCATTTTTCCTCCTGAATGTATGCAATCTTTTGCATATAAATTGCAATTTAAACACGATCATGCTAGTATAAAGCAGTTCAGAATCAATTAGAGAGTGATATATGTTCCCACCAGTCTCGTTAGTCATAAAAACTGTCCCATCACTGTATCACTTGCAGTTGCAGCGTTGCGGCGTATAAAATTTCCACCACATCCACACGGACTCTAAAAACGGTCTCACTTGAGTGCAGCTGAGCGCGTGCCCAAGTGTCGCCGATTGGTAAAACATCTGCCCGTTGTGATACGACAGGGATGCTCTTCTCGAGGGTGTCTGAGATGGCACCGAGGTGGCGCACCCATGCTTAGGCAATCGTGAGCACCATCCCGGAGAGCATTACGTGTCTCGACGGTGGTCGTCCACGCTCGGCCCCATCCGCGAATGGAACCATCCAGGGCCAGGGCCGTTACGATTTCTAACCGATTATCACCGGTTCCGCTCGCTGAACCGTGCCCCAGTAGTCAAATTGTGACCGGTTGTGTAAATATTTGATTTATCGACACCCGGAACCAGACGACGTGCGGCGGCTTTGAGCTTTCGTACCGCACCGCAGTCGTTTGTTTGATTAACGGCAGCAAAGTGGCGGCGCCGCCGCCGGCTACAATAAACCCGAGGATGGTGTGGGTCTCCCTTGGGCAGGGCTTGGCTGGACGATTATTGCGGTGGATGACATTAATGAGTTGGAATTTCATTTGCGGCCATCAATCGTGCCGTTTCGGGGGTGGGGTTTGGTTTGGAGGGTGGACGAAGGGGCCACCGTGTGTCGGTGGAGTGCTCTTTCCCGGCAAACGTATCGGTGATTATTTGTGCACTGACCCAGTAATAAGCAAACAAGCGTCGAGTGCAGGACTCATCTGAGGTCCCCAATCGTTGCCTGCCAAGGTAAGAAGAATGGTACGGGTAAAGTTATGGGGAACGTCGCACACATATAAACTGCACGCTTGAGGTACAGCGAAGCGAAATAAAAGTCCAAGTAAATTATAAATACACAATACAATCCTCAACGGTAAGGATAAATGCGAAACTACTGAGGCTTATCAATGGAGCACCAGGCCAACCGAAAGGGACGATTTCCCAGTGCATATGTTTATCTTGGCGGTTCCATCGCCGGCTGTTCGAGGATAGTGAAAGTCCCAAGCAAAACAAGACGATAAAAAGAGAGAGAAACTGGCTGTGAAATAGTGGGTATCATTGCGTTCAAATATGGGTAAAGTTTTAAAAATATTCAATCAATTGAAAACTGGTTTGTGTCCTGGGTAGTATTTTCGCCTAAATGTATACAATGTATGACTTGTTTTGGATGGTTTCTCCTGGCCGGTTCATAAATATCCATATTTTATACTTTCGGAGACAACTGATCGGAAAATAAATTGCAAAGATTTGTGTTTGTAATCAGATGCTACAATTTACAACTAATAGAAGGCAGCTTTAAAACATGAGGCAGCAATTTTTCTAATGATTCTCTGTTTATTTTTCTGTACTAAAAATAATTAAAAATAACAAAAAAAAGCAAAAGTACTAACTTCACTTTGACGAAGTAAGTAATGAATCTTGCCGTTGTTTATCATACCTAAGGTTATCAGGATGTGTAAATTAATTCGTGAAGCAAGTTAAAAACACAAATTTCATTAATGTGGAAAAATATCACATGAAAATTAAATTAAATAATAACGTCGAAAATAACGTCGCATATTTTTCGTGTATTATGACCACAAAATCCACACTTTCAATAGATACAAACCTCCTGCCATTCACCGCGCAACAACCGTCCATCCGTAAAATGGAATGAAAAATCGTTCGACGGCAAACATCTTTCATTCCCTCACCACCCAACCCGAACCCAACCCGAACCATCGGGTCAGCCGGGAAAGCTTAGAAGGAGCCCCGGGGTTATAAGCACAAGCAAAAGCTCCCGAAAAAATACATTGGCATGTGGTGCAGGATGAAAGCAAAAGAAAAAAAACCCACCGTCCAGGACGATACATTTGTCATAAGAAGATTAAGCCGAGTCCGCGTTTGGAGCGGCGAGCTTGAGCGAGATCTTCTGTGTGTGTGTGTGTTTTTTTTGTTATTTCGTTCCCTTGTTTGGGGTAGGATTTACCACTCATATCGAACGTTGACTCAAGTTGGTGGACGCAGCAATGTGTGTGTGTGTGTACGCATGTGTTTGTTGATGTGTGGTCAGGTTTTACCGATGACCGATCTTAAGGATGTTTTTTTGCTCTCTCTCTCTCTCTCTCCCCATCGCCGTGGGTCAGTGGGCAGTGTATCTGCGGGCTAGGTATTTGAAGAGGCTTTATTTGTTGTGTTTGTGTATTTATTCAACTCACTTCACATAAACAGTTTTTCAGTTTGATCCTTCGTGCACGTGCTGGGTCGAAGGGAGCGGCGGAGGGGGTCGGGGAAAGCGGCTCGGGTAGGATTTGGATGAAGGATGCGGAATTGTTATTCATGCCTGTTTTCTGCAAATATTGGTTCGGTGCGGTGCCCGAATCGGTCGAAGTAATTTTCTTATGCCGGTGGGCTGCCGTCGATTGATGCGAGGAGATTTTTCCTTGATATTTGAAAAATATGTTAATTTTTTCTTTTGCTGCGTATTGAAGCGGGCGAACTGAAGCGGGCAGAATAAATCGTTCGACAAGAATTAACGCAAGGAGCGACCGTGTTTGAGCAATGGTTTTGCACTCTTCACGCACTGAAAGTGGAATTAACAGAAACAGCTTCAACTATTACCGAGCCTTACTAGAAGAAGCGGATTCACTTGAAAAACTCGCATTTGACTCGCACAAAAACACACTGCGAACGGCATGTGCGCGATGAAAGCGAATTGAACGCACCGGTCACGTAGGAGATTTGTTTCAGTTACCGCTAAAGCCGGGTAGGGTAGGATCAGCCGGGCAACGGCACGCCTACGAAGAAGTGCCACATTTGTCAGTGAGCGCAAGAAAATTCATATGAGCTCAGCTGCCGCGACTACCGCCGACCAGCGTCAGTTATGCGGCTCAATTTATTATACTTCAAACAAGATTGAAACGCGGTACGTTGGGCGTAAACAGCACATTTGGGGTCATGGAACAGTCCAGCTCAGACTCCGGTTCGGGTGACTGTGGTTTCTGGACGAGTTCGAGAACTGTTTCCAATTTCGGTGCCAAACTTGTCTTAAAAGTATGAAATGTTGTTTACGTGCTCAACGTGGCGAATGATGAAATAAAAAAGTGCTGAAGGGTGTTGAATTATCTAGAATGAAATATTAATCAATCAAATGAACAAGGAAACATTGCATGCCTTTAGGCGTCAGTTTTAAATATTTGCCTAAGAGTATGCATCGTCTTGTTGAGTTTAATTTATTTCCAATTTCGCCTGAAAGTATGCAAGTAATATTAAGATTCACATTTTGTGCATTTAAATGCTTTTCTATGGCCTTTTTCGGGGTCTTTTTATAATTAATTGCTATAAAATTCATGCTCAAAATGATCCACCTCTGACCTACAATTATCGTGCTTCTGGTAAATGAAGAAAAGCTTAATAAAGTACATTCATGGCGATCGTCATCCCGCCGGAAATTGGCACCACAATAGTGCCCTTTTAAATCGATCGCGTTCCTGGAATCATATGCTATTTACGTGTCCGCTAATGATAGTGTTAACGATCCGCTACATCACACTGCTGGCAATTACGTTACGGCTCCAATTCCGCACCAATCTCGGGCGCATCAATGCCGCACTCTGCAATTTGCACGAAATAAAGCCGATAATTGCAGCTGCAGTCGTGTCAACTGCAGTCGGCACATAATTTTCCACCGAAATATCCACTATCTCTACACTGGATTCGGGTGCTTCCGAAATCCGTGGAACGGAGTTTGTCTTCGAGCATGGGTCCGTTTTTCGGGACGGGGAGGGTTTTTAATGTACGGCTTCGCCAGCAAGCACTCCCGTGCATGAGGACTTGGCTCGGCACAATACAGCCGGCGCGCGCTTTATCGTTAATGAAAATCTATCAACTATTGGAGAGCTGCAGAGAACACGTACGAGTTAGCGATAACGCTTAGAACCGAGCACGGGGAACGTTCGCACGGGGTAGAAAATTGTTGTTTGTAGAATGTTATTGTCTTGTGCAGCGACAAATGGAAGCCGTGATGGGAACCATACCAGTGGAGGCCACCAGCTCCTTGAAATGTTGCATGCTGTTCGTGACATTTTTGTTTCTCCTCATGTTTTGTTGGGCAAATACTTTGCTACTTTCATTTGGATGCCGATTCAGAGAGGAAAAAAAAAAACGTTTCTCTTGGAAATTTATAGTTGAATTTCGTTAAAACCCGTGATTAGTTATTAAATTGTGTCATTCATGTGATTATTACTTATTCAATGATGCTTTTTACCGTGAAAAAAAAACAGATTGCATACTTTTCGGCGCAATTCCAATTTTCTTCCCATTGTACGATATTCTCTAACCAAAACAAGTAATTTCAGTATTTTGTTCTAGTAAACAACTTAGTTTTAAAATTAAAAATGTTTTTTTTTTTAAATAAGCCGCATACTGAGCCATATCATTTTAGAACAGATAATACACATTTATATTCATGAACTGCTTATTAAAAAAAATGATTTTGTTGGGATCAATTTCCTCCTCCAACACTCACGATGTTGAAAAGGCGTTTTTACTCTATGCTTAGATAAGTGATGTGTTTATCAAATTTAATTCTTATACTAGGTTTCGGCAATCTTCGGGAATTTCGATTCCCAAAAATACTCTCCAAAAATATTGAATCTTAGTTGCCTACATTTAGGCGGTTTTTTGCACTAACTTTTACGGAAACCACAGAAGAAAAAACTATTCCCATTATGCTTGTACCGATTCAAAACTAGAAAAAAGGTATTGAAATCGAGCTAATAGTTTGCCTGGCTTTTAACTAATGATATTAATAGAATACTAAAGGATTATTAGAATACATGCTAATTCCACAACCGAGTATATAAATTGTGATGCACCACTTAGCCATGATAAGTCTTCACACTCACTTAGGCGCTCCGAAACACCATCTTGTGAGTTGTTTCCACGGCTCAGCTAGAGGCATCGAGCCCGTCCGGCTCAATAATACCGGCTGAGAGGGCTTAAGCATGTTCGAATTTATCACCCTCGAATCCGATAAAACTGAGCTCACGTATCGTTTGCACCCACCCAGGGAAGCATTACTCAAAGCAGCTGCCTGTTTTGCAAACCTCGGGCTCGGGCCCGGGAAGAATCGGACCATCGGATCGCTGGCCGGTCAGCGAGCCGCTCCAAGCAACAGGTTCGGGCCCTGGAGCGTCCCAAATCGACGGACCGTTAGCATAAGCCGTTATCGTCAAGGCGTCGGTGGAAAGTTTAAACAAATTTATGGCATTTCAGATAAAGGTGAGCACAATCTCTTGAAACGGCTTTTCCGGTTGCTTCATTCCGATAAGACTTTCGCGCTGAGCGGTGATTATGTTCGGCAAAGGATTAAGCCGTGTGTTTGGCCGGCAGGGTTGGGTTTCGTGTGCATGTGGAACGTAAGCGAACAGCCGCCCGGGAAGCGACCGAGGAACTTGTTGCAGAAATGCAATCAATTTAAAAATTAGCACTAATTATTGAACCATAGAAGCTTCTGCGCTAAGTTTGAGTGTCGAAAGGAAGGAACGTCAGAACGTCCTTAGCGCGACGTCTGTATTACGCTAAATAATTTGCACGCTCGTTAAAAAACGCCCGTTTGCACAGTGTAACGATTATGCCGTGCAGTAAAGTTTATCTTTGTTGATGTTATGGCAATGGGGGCCGATTAATTCGCTTTGAGTTTTCGCATGAGAAATTATCACACGATTGCATTGCGACAGCAACAGAAAGAAAAAAAAATAAAATAGAATAAAAATTAAAACCGGCCAGCTACAAAGCAGCAAACCGCCACGGCACGGCTGGCGCGGCAAATACTGTTAAGAAATTAAACATAAAAACTTTCCTTCACCCATTCCGCGAAAGGTTTATGAGATGAATTAGCCGCACCGTCGGGAGCCGGCGAGCCAGCGCTAAAAGCAACAGTAAACGGTGCTAATGCCACCCGATCCCTCCCTCCGTAACTCTTTTCATGGGGTGGGAAGGTTGACAAAACTTTATTCCCCTCCCGGATTGCACTGCACTGGGGGGAGGGGTGCGATTTTCAAGGAACCCGTGCGCCGGAACGCGTCTCATTATCATCAACAAATTAAGGGATACCGTTGTTTTAATTCATCAACATTAACTCCCAGCGCATTACTCGTGGAGGATGGGTGGCAGTGGTTGACCTACAGCCCCGCTCGGTCGGGGAAGCGCTAAAAGCTTCCCGAGCCATCTGAGTACAATCCTTTAAAGGATTTCGCCAGGTGAGGAAAGAAAATAAGGTACGGTTTCAGGGGTGTTTTTTTGTTGTTGATCTAAGTTTGCTGAGAACTAAAAGTAAAGCTGTAATGGATGGGATACGAACGCAGACGCATTAGTTATAAGTTACGATACAATGAAGGATTTAGTTTCTATTTGTATTGCTATACTTTATTAATTTCACGAAGCGCAATGTTTTAATGAGTTTGCAGTGTCCCTATTCAGTAGCGACACTGAAATATATTCATTTTGAAATAAAAACAACCAAGCTAATTTACAGCTAAAGATAAAAGTATATTGCACATTAAATTCATCAAACAATAAGCTTAATTTAAGCCAAATCGACATCGAGCTTGAGGATAGGAAAATAAATTATCTGCATTGTAGTTGGATGGATATGTTAAAAAAAATTGATTTAAGCCAATATTTAATAAAAAAATGGCTGAAATGAGGTTGAAACATAATCAGATCTGATCATTTTTTTTTGCTACGTGAATTTCCAAGTTTTTTTCAAACTCTTTCTTTTACAGCCTTTTTTGCAAGTACTTTCTATTGCGATTTATTTTTATTACATTTTTATGACATAGTTTTTCCCAAGTAATTCTCCTATGAAGCGAATTATTGTTGTATTGCATGTTTTTTGGCTTCAAAATAAAAATTAGGCATACATTCAGGCAATTGGTTTTAGATTATTTTGTACTTTTCAGACGAAGTGAAAGATTCTCTCGCTGCCTTGTTCTTGATTTTTATTGAATTAAATTGTGCGACGCTTTAGGGGTGGCCTGGACGTATAAGTCGTCCACACAAAACTAATCAAATATTGCAGTATCAGCAAGACATTTTTAAGAGAAAAGTTTCCGAATGAAATAAATTGCAATCACACAGATTAATATACATTTAAACTTATTCAACTGATTTTTAATTATCCTGATGCGAAAGTTATGAACATGACTAGAGTAATAAGTCTTTAAAATTCAATTTAAAAAATTCTAAAACATGTTCTGTAAATTTTGAAGAAACGCTCAAATTTCATTAAACAAAATTCCCGCGAATATGTCTCATCAATCAATAACCTTTGTTAGAGTCTTACACATTATGGTCAGCTTCTGTCGAGATCGTCAAAGCTCTTGCACATTATAACCTCCACGCACTGGTAATTCAAAATCGTGAACCATCAATCCATCGCGAATTAATGGATGTGGTAGAAAATTAAATTCCAATAATGCTTCCCCCTCCCCTGGCAACGGGTCAGGCCAGGCCGTGGCACTAATTTCCAATAAATAGCACATGCTCTCTGCACCGTGTGATGTTCTTCGGCAAACTGGGTATCTCCACATCCACCGGCCACGGTTCGGCTTTTCGCTCCACAAACACACCGTTACATGGCAAATTACGACCAGCCCCCTGCCAGACAATGGCCCGGATGGGGTACGTGGTAATGGCGTGTCCGCGAAATCCTGCCACACCAGTATTAATTACGGAACCGTTGATGACAATTTTACGAGGCCACCCTGTTCGCTCCGGTGTCGCCGACGGACGATCGCACGGTTGCTAATGCCGCCCGGTTGGCGTGGCTACAAAGATACGCATCTCGAGGAGAGGTCACTACCGGTGGGGAAGACAAAAAAAAAAAAGAATACAACATCACCATCAACCCGAGTTACCCCGGTACGGTGGGATATCAAGCGAACCTCGGATCGGATCGGATCGGACAATAAACCATTAACATTTTGTCGCTGCTGTCGTTGCCGAGCCCACGGGAAGGGTGCTCGCTGTAACCTTTCCGGCTGCAGCGGGTAAAATAAATTTTCCGCAAAATTTTATGCACGCAATAAAGCAGCCGCTTTTCAGGCGATTCCTGTTTCGAGCGGGGCACGTTTTGCATCGAACTGTTGGCTAGGAAACATTCCCGGGGTGGGGAGAGTGATCGTTTCAAGCGCTTCCGAACGCTACGGTCGGACGGTTGTTTCCTTTGAATAGCACTAATTTTGCTGTTTTTTTTTTTTTTTACAGTCAGCCATTCTTTGCCGCTTTATCAACCACAGTCATTTGGTGGTTTAATGCTTTCCTGTTGACAACGGGTGGAATTTGGGTGCTGTAACATCTCCGTGCCCGGGGGCGGTTCGCTCGAAGTGTCTGTGGCGACCCAGCAATGCTATGTTTAATTGCTTGGAAGACAAAAACCTGTTCACCCAGCGGGACACAAAGTATTTGTTTGGCGGACAATTAATGCCGACCAGATGATGAGAATGTTGGTATGCAAAATTACACAATTCCTGTTTGATTGCGACATTTTCGTACCGGGTGTAATGTGATGTGAAATTTCTGATCTTATTTTCCGTCTTCCTGGTGTAACGAGCTAAGCTTGTCTTGTCTACGGCTTACTGATAAGATATAAGTTATATTTATATGTCGATTCCGATAAAGATTGAGTATTGGATCGAGATTTAGCTTGAGATTCAGATTCAGTTTGAGATTCAGATTGAGATTGAGTTTCTGATTTAGACTCAGTTTTAGATTTTTATTCAGATTTAGATTCCTACTTCAATATGAACTAAGATTTCAACTCAGCTAAGTTTGCCTTACGGCTCACTGATGATACCACTATAAGCGATCAGTAATATTTATATTCCGTTTCCGATAAAGATTGAGAAGTGGATTGCGATTCAGATTCAGATTGAGATTCAGATTCAGATTGAGATTGAGTGTCGGATTCTGATTCAGATTTAGATTTTTTTCCCGATTCAGATTCCTACTCCAACATGAACTCAGATTTCAACTAAGCTTACTTATTTTATCACTGTAAGCTATCAGTCATATTTATGTTTTGATTCCGAAAAATTTTGAGAATGTGAATGAGATTCAGATACAGATTCAGATTCAGATTGAGATTCAGATTTAATTTTAGATTGAGAATGAGATTGGGATTGAGATTGAGATTGAAAATGGGATTCAGATTTAGGTTCAAATTCCTATTTCTCCTAGAACTCAGATTCCAACTTTGTTTAGCTTTCCTTTCCAACAGTTTACTGAGATTTGAGATTCAGATTGTGATTCAGATTGAGTTCAGTTTGAGATTTAGATTGAGATTGAGATTCAGTTTTAGGTTCAGATTCCTATTCGAACTAGAACTGAGATTTCAACTCAGATTTGACTTTGAATCCGACTTCCAAATTGATTTCAACTCTCTAGCTGAATGATTTTTTTATCGAAAACAATCACTAAAAAACCTTTCTTTTACCAGTTAAAATTTAAGCCTGCAACAGTCACTAGTTGAATTCAAACACGAAAATCACAAAATAGTGTCACTCAAAAACAATGTCCTGTGCAACAGCGATGTAAAATAAGTATACACTTTGAGGATTCCAAACCGCACGCACGTAGCGAACAACATAAAGTGAAAATAATCTCGAAACGCTTCAAACCCATCATGAAAATGAGCCTACGTTTGGGCTTTATCACACTAGATACGGACTCTAGATATGGGTGATGGACGAAACATAAAAACGAAACACACGACTGCCCACTCGGGAGCCTCGGTATCTCAATTGGGGGGGGGGGGGGGGGGGAAGACTGCATGAAAATAGGGTCTGATTACGTATACGGCGAAATTAAATTTCATAAGCCCGTTAATGCAGTGCACGTTTTAACTACCGTCGGTGGTGGTCGGTGAGGCGTGAGGCTGGCGTGCCACGTGTACAAGGAAAGAGACCAATTTTTCCGCCAACCACCACTGGGAGGACATTTCCCGGCGGACTATTTATGAAGTTTTCAAAGTTCGACGGAAAGGCGTACGGTGGAGAGGCATACGGCATCCTGGCACCACCTGGTTCCACCCAACCAGCGTCGACGAGGTTTAGAGGAAGGCGCAAAAAAAAGAAAAGTAATTAAAGCTCGCCACGGTGATAATATAATAAAATTTGCTTCCTTCATCGCTCCCGCAGACAGACTGGCCCCATTTCCATTCCGTACGTTTCCACACTTTTTTGTTTGCCATTTGCTTTGTTTGCTTTGGTCACCATTATCACCGAGGCGCGAGACTGCTCGGCTCACTTTCGACTTTGCGTTCAGGGTGGCCACCGGGTGTTTATTTTCGTACGCTCCACATCGCTCCATCTCGTCGTGCATGTTTGTGGCTTTTGTGGGACCAAAGCGATCGTACACACAGTGCGGCACACGGAACGCGGCGTGCAAACAAAAACCGACGAAAAACGTGCGCAAAATGCGATCACAGGCTCTTGGCTGGTGGTTGGAAGCCGTGTGAAGTGAAGGACGTACGCTAGGTGGACGTTGTGCAAGTGAAGTGTGGAGTTGGAGCGGGGAAAAATAATTGATTCACACGAAATGCCACAGCACGGGAAGAATTTATCGGCGAACGCGACATTAAAGAGGTGCTGGAGTGGAGTGTTTTTCATAACTCGACAATTTAATAAGTTTTTGTAAATCCCATAACACTGGATAATAAACAAATTTTATGCAGATAGTGTTGGTAAACAAGCAACGGTCGACAGCAAAATCGAGTAGTGATGAAGAAAATTCGAGTACTTTTGCGAAATCACACGCATTCGAAAGAACACTTACCAAAAAGGTTCAAATTATGAAATGGGCATTTAGTACGATTTAGCGGTGAATTTCCAGCGATTATTTTTATGCTAAAAACAAGTGTTTAAGCGTCGTTTAAAGACGTTTTTACGTCTATTTGTATTAATTTTCTCTAACTGTATGACAAGCTCATTCAAATTAGGTTATTCGAGTAGTTTTGTTCATTTTCAATCAAAATAGCTCACTGGTCCTTTTTCACCAGGATCAATTATTCAACAAACAAGCTTATTGTAGGTTTAAGTTTGATCGTTTTATCAAAAGTTTAATTTTAGATTAAGTGCAATTCAGCATTTGTTCCGAGAAGTACTTAGAACCAATCTGCAAGGGTCGCCCTAATCACGGCTGAACTATTTTTCAGGTTTCGCTTAACTATGGTTGAGTAAAATGAAAAAAAAGCCTGTTGAAGCGTGCATAACATATTGGTCAAATGGACTGTAAACTTGTGGGCGTTTAGCATTGAGCGCCTGAATGTAGGCAATGGAAAATAAACTATTTTTGTTCGCCTAATGCTTTCGTTTGAAAATTATATTACATTAAATTGTAGTATTTTATTTTTCATCTTTACTTTTTTCGCTAAGCCATACAATTTGTTGATGAATGTGACAAGTAATTCCTATAATTACACTATTTTATAAGCGTTCTCTTTAGTCTTCTGATCAGCGAATGTGAATAGATGGTTCAACTGAATCCAGTTATGTTCGGAAGTTTTATTTAAAAAAATAAAAGTTGGGCAGGATCAAAAGGTATGTTCCACGTAAAGTACATTTTCTGGCAGGCCACTTTCAACGGCTGTATTGTACCAAGAAACATGAACGAACCCCAAACCCGTGCAGGATACACAAAGTCTCCAGTCTGGGCTGGAAAACAACAGAACCAGCAAACCACGGTACATGCCCATGCCGTGTCAACCTACGAGACGTAAATAGCAGCCGCTTCGCCCGAGCGGTGGATTCTTTCCAACGTTCACACCGCACGCTGCACTTTTCACCGCACCGAACCGAACGCCGATTTGGTGTTGTGCTCGGTACACCCACTCTGAACTCTGGCCTCAATGGGCGTACTCTCTACACACGCCGTGAAACACACCAAATCACGTGACCACGGTGGCCACGGTGACCACCTATTATTAGGTGGTTTTCTCTGCACTGGAAATTAGCTTCCCACGGTGCTGCCCGTCCCCGCATTAGCCCGACTAACAGCTGCGGGGAGGAAACAGCCCGACTAACAAACCATTTGGCCCAGCATTTTGTACCGAACCGAAGCCGGCGGCCCGTGAGACCTGTTCGGGACACATACCGCCGAGCTAAACTAAACAAACCCAATTGCCCAGATCACTGGCACGAGCGCAAAAGAGCTTCCCGATACACAATCGGCAGCAATGCGGAGTTTGCCGACTGCCGATCGGCTCGGTTGGGGCTATGGTGGTGTACAATTTTATGCATGTTGCATACATTTGGGCGTCTAATTGTTTATCCCGGCCCGGAAACGGCTTCGACACTAATATTTTGAGGTTTTTGTTCAATTAATTCGCCGGTGCTGCGGTGCTTTTTGAAGTGCGGTATGTGGCAACCGAAAGGGTGCGAGTGAGAAGAGCGAGTCAAGCAGAAGCATGGTTGTGTGCTCTCGTGGTGGAAAAATTGCACCTTGCTGGTGGTGCACAGTTTGGAATAAAATATTGTTTATATTAAAGCAAAAAAGCAACTTAGGAAGTATTTTGACGGTTCTGGAAGGGTTCTGGAATAAGGAGTTTTGTAAGATTTTCAACAAATTGGGCTGATTTAGGTATGTTTTTGTGGTTAATAATGGTTAGCCTGTGTCACTGATGAATATTTTGTTGAGGACAATTAAAAAAAAAAAAAGTAAGTTAAATCAGAAGCAAACATTCACTGTCTTAATCAAATGAGCAGGAATTGATGCAGTTTGCATTTTCTATTTTTAATTTAAAAGAATACCGAAAGTAGTGTTTCATGTAGCAAAAGATTGCATACGTTTTGGCGTTATTGGATTTGGTTTACCTGCATTTATGCAATGCATGTGCTCTATAAAATTCTAAATAGTTGTACAATTTTTAAAAATAATTTTCAAATTGTTCAGAAAATGAATAAAATGTTTATTCAGCCGGAAATCATAATTCATAATAAGATATTCTCGTTTGCTTTTCTAGCTGGGCTGTACGATGGGTAAAGCTATTCATTACACTATTATAAAAGTGCCTTTTCCTTAAATCCCTTCAACAGGACTGTTCAAACATAATCAGGAACGTAGGCGAATTGATGAAAGCACTTGTTGTAGTAAATCATGTTATGAATTGTTTTTTTTTCTCTTCTTCTTCAACGATCTCACAACGGATGAGTTCGTTGCTGGCACGTGAAACTTGTGCTCCGTCCAACGAAGGTGAAGCAACTTTGACAACCTTGGCTTGGTAAACATGGTTAGTGACACACTCACTCACCGTGCACCTCGAGCGGAACAACTTCCATCACTTCATCATGCGCAGAAAGCCTTCACCTGCACGTACATTCATTCCAATCGGGATCATGAATAAACACGTCAAATGCTTCGCCACCGCCGGTGCTGGTGCCGCTGGTGCTGACGAAGTTATGTAAAGGATCTCCCATCGCGTTGTCACGGCGGTTGAAGCGCATTCATGCCGTCCAATCTGCCCGTTCCCATACAGCAAAGACCTCCCACCACCTCCGTCCGCCAAAAATCCCGTGCAAGAAACAATCCTTCCACCGGATGATGAAAAATCCTAACCACATGTCAGCGTCACCCGCGTGTATCGCGTGAGTCCGACAGGTTCAATTCAAGTCGCGAATGGCACTTTCGGTGCCGCGTCTTCCCGTTTGTACGAGCGTGTATTCAAATTTTCCACCACCACCACCATCACCGTCGCACGTCCTCGAGCGATGAAACCGACCTTTACCGCCTGCGACAAGTGGTTGAGCCGTGGTTGACTTGCTGGGAACGCACGGGATCGGGTTGCGCCATTGTGTGCACCTGAAACGTAATTAAATTATGTGGCCCATGTGAGAGCGTTTGAAAAGTTTCGCCACATAAAAATATTGAAAATAATAAAACAAAAATGCGTTTCCCGTTGTGCGGTTTTATTTTTTGCCTTCCGCTCCTCGCAGAAGGATTTTACGCAGAGAAGGAAAAATTTATATGATTTCACCCACGGGCGAGCTCCTCGGGCGAGCAAAATCGGAACAAAGCGGGACGGACGGAGGCAATGTTGATTAATCAATTCGGTAGCATCCAATTTTTACAACCGTCTTAAAATCGTAAAAATTTTCCGCACAGATTCGCACATTCACCGTACGCCGGCCCGGGTCGACCGAGAGTGGGTCATCAGATTCAGTTGCAGCTTCACTTATCGCTCCAGCTGTGTAAAAATGCCACATAAAATCATGTTCTTGTTCGATATTAAATTTATGTACGGTGACACTTTTCGCCGTCCCACTCGCATTTGGCCCCGGGGAGAGAGGTCGATTGGAAACACATTAAACCGGTTCTTCATCGGTTCGGTTCGGTTCCGACGGGGCGACAGTTGCTGACAGCTCGCGCCCGGCACGGGGATCTCGATTTCATTTACTTACCGAGTCCATCCAGGTCTTGTCTTTTTTTTGTTGTTTTCGCACCGCCCTGCGCATCCGCGCTCCGCTCCGCACTTTATGCACTTCGAAACGTAACGCTCGTTTTGTAATGTGTTTCGGGAATCGTAAAAGGATTCCGAAGTTTGGCCGAAGAGCCGGAACAGGACCTGATGGTGTGTGTATCGGTGCCGGAGGACAGCTCGTAAACTCGTGCGGACTGACTGACGGAGCCGGCGGTTATGCGATTTGGGTTTTACTGCCTTTCGGTACGGCGAACGGAACGTGTCGAGCGAATAATTTTTTTTTAATGCGCTTCAAGAAAGGGGTTCGCTTTATGCAACATTTTTCCACTGGTTCGGTCGAAATAAAAGAACACTTAGTGGCACGGAATGTTACGGGCAATAATTAAACGCAGTGCTGCAATGAACCTCATTTCGAACGTGACTTATTTAATTTAAATCGTTCAAGACGTGTTTTAGTACTCTTCAGCTACACGGACAAGAATAGTATTTTTTTGTAATATTTTATTTTTGTTTTGTTTTTAAAGTCACTTTTGAAGATCGCCAGATTTGAACACTTTTGTGATATCTAAATAGTTAAAGCTCGAAGAAATATTCTATAAATAGTAAACCATGCTCATTTAAATTACAATTACATTAAATTACAATTAACAAGCGTATTGCATACTTTCAGGCTGATTTAATTAAATGCGTCTGAAAGAGTGGAAACGAGTGCCGAGTTCGAAGTTTGTTTATCTTTTTTACCATGTTGGGGTATATATTTTCTTGTTTTCTAACGATTTTTCACATTCTTAAAATATTCTTCAGACGTATCGTACTTTAAACATGTTCATCCTAACCAAAAGTAATACACTCTACAGTCATAAGATTGTCATGAGCCCAACCTGTTCGGTCAACCAGTTGTGTTTTATACCTTCATGAAATTGTAAAATTTACTCAAAAAAAAAACCGAACCAAAAATCTGCAATAAAATTTTTAAAAACCCTCCGTAGTATGCTAAAACGCTCTGGCCTGATTTTGCTGTACAAATCGTTGAGCATTCTTACCTTGCCGCCTGTACAGCAAGATGTCACCGTAGAAGATCACTGAATATTTAACGTCCGCAAGCATCATGAAAGGCACATGAACTCATTATCATAACCATTTTCCTTTCGGTGACCCACGGCACCAGTTCGGGTTGAAAGTTTAATAACGAAATACGTACGAAGTACGGCGCAAAGCGTTGCTTGCATGTACCAACTAGGAGGCTGATTTTCTTGCTCACACACGTCGGAGGATGCTTGGCAGATGCCGTATTAATGGTCACCCTCACGGTGAGCTGACTGTGACCACCTTTTCGAGCCCATTGCCACCGTATGTTGCTTGTGAGGAGTGAAAATCAATACGGCCATATCCACACACACACATCCAAGTGACGCTACTCGAGGTATGTCACGATGACTGAACAGCCTATAATTATACCGGAGACCTCCCAGAGCAATTTTCGGGGACCCTGCTCACCCTTGGGCGGGAAGTTTTCCCCGTGCCGCATTTCCAATGCGCCATTAATGCCGGCCGGTCGATATTAAGTATGATTATTATTAAATATTTTCCTTTCGCATCGAGCCGCATTTGTTTCTTCGCGTTTGGATCCTCCCAGACGAGGGGTTTTTGCCGTAGCAAATGACATCAAAGAACAACTTTCTCCCCGGGTATGAGTGGCTCTAGCGTCCAAATCGTTGGCGACCGTGTCGATCTGATGCGATTCGACCACTCGATTGGACAAATATGAAATTAATTGCCTAGCAATACGAAGCGTGGCATCCTTTTTGGAGCCGGTCGAGCTGATTGGAGTTGTGCTATTCGGCTTACGTACACGACCGGTGAGGAAACACTTCAGAGCGAGTGTACTCAGTGGTTCTTATGTGTTGTACGGAGGGAGCATAGTTGTAGCATATGGAATGTTTGTTGGATTGAATCGACCATCGGAGCACTAATCAAAAACTGTGAAGAGTACAGATCGATGAAAGCATAAGCTTTAGCGCATAGCATAAAATCAATATAAATGGTGCAAGCAGAACGAAAATATTGAAATAAACATTCCACTGCATACATTTATGAGCTTTTTCATGAAGGAAAAAAATTTATTAAATTCAAAGAAATATTAAATTTTTAACTTAAGCTTCATCATTCAGCTAGCATTGAATTTTTAAATTACGTAAGTACATGAGCAAAATTTTTCAAAGTTTTTCTCTTATTAAATTTTTGTGGATTGTGATTATTCTAATTATTTGAGAGTTATTTACAGGTTGTAAAAATCTGCAGTAAATTATTCTTATTTGATTTGATTTGATTGAATTCCGCACATTTTTTGGTGCAAGATAAGTACGTGTTTGAAATGAACATTCCTTTGCATACATTTAGGGGTGGATGTGATTTTCTTTAACGAAAGGATGGATTTACCGAATATTTTATTTAAATAAAAATTATTTATTTAATTCAAAATCATATGGTAATAGTTACGGTTGCCAATGTAATATTAGCAGTTTTTAGTTACTTGTTTTGATGCTTGGTAATGTCGTTTGGAAGAATCTTGCAAAAATGATTCTTTAAAACCATCCCATCCGCTCACTTCCTGAGTTTGGTTTAGAAAGTTACTCATTAAATGCAACTGTTGCTTCCATTAACGCATGTGTGCCTGACAGTTCATTGAATTTAAACACGCTAAATTTAATTTCCATCAACTTTGCAACAACGCGGTTTTGGCTTTGGTGAAGCAATTTTGTTCCACAAAAAAAAGTAATAATAATAAAAATAGTCGTAACCAAACAAGCAACAGACCAGCCCGGGGCGCCCGGGCATCCTACGCACGTTCGTGTTTATGGCTCTCCATCTCCACCAAGAAATCTTACTACCATCAGCAACAGCACCGGCAGAAGCTAAAACTTAATTCCGTTTAGAGTTGCGTCCTTTTACCGACGCCACCGTTTGGCGCTCGGCTCGGCTGGGACAAAAGCTTGTCGAAGGATACGTGCCGCGAACGTGCGAAAGTATAGTTGCGGCCCTGATAGTTGCGAGCAGCACAACGCGCGAAACACACTTTGCCACTTATACGCCCGGCCCGGTGAACGCCTCGTCTTCATTACTGCCAGCTGCCTGGCCCGGGCTCGGGGTTTGGGTGTTCCGCGGCAAATATCGCTCCGTGCCTCGACGTGTAGACGACTTCCGGTCCATAATCAACAGCAGCAGCAGCAGCAGCCTGATGCCTTCATCTTCATCTCGAACCCGCTTTCAAGCGAAACTTTTCAACCTATCATGATCATCTTCAACTTTGCCACCGTAAGCTGAAAAGAACACGGCGCACACTTTCTTGATGGGTCTGGGTGTGTGGGTGTGTATGTGTGTGTGTGTGGGAGGCATTTATGCAAAAAAGCAAACACGCTTACGAGCTGCATAAAACACAACACCAGGCGCCAAGGCACTATCGCAACAAGGTTTATCCCGGCTTTGTGTTACCGGTGCTGAGAAAACCTCTTTCGCTATTGATGCTGACGCGTTTTTAGAGCGCCCGGCCACCGCAGCGCACCCCGGGCTAGGAAAATGATACCACGTTCTGTGCAAACTTCGTGGAAAACGTGGCAAACCAGCGGCAGCGGGACCGAGCTTCGGGGGGGGCCGTAAATTTGGAGCGAAACGCTGCAAGTGTGAAAACGAACGCCGCTGCACATTTGCACGGATCGAAGATGAGTGATGGAGATTGATTGAATTATGAGCCGTGTGGCGGTGGGCATTAGCGGGACGGGTGCAATAATTCACCACGTAAAAGTTCTCACCCACGAGCTAATGCATCCGCCCGGCGACGTTTTAAGGGTGTCAGTTAGTTGGAGTGTGAAATTGTTAAGTACTGCCACTGCGGCGAATGGGGGAATCGGGGCGAAACTTTTAGGCGTGTGCTTTTGAGCAGCACATTTGCGTTCGGATTATGTCGTAAATTGTTTCTAGATTGGCAAGCAAAACTATTGGAATGACTGTCACAACCATATTCAAATTGTGTGAACACCACGAAATATTTCACTTGAAATGCTTTTCTTGGTGAAAAAATTCAACTCAACTCAACGTTGTATTTCAATTCAACTTTGGGAATCAACTTTGCAATTTCAAAACCAGTACTAAATGATCAGATTAAATGAGGTATTTTGTCGAAATTATTTCGTTGGAACTATAGTGAAAATAAGAGTTACAAAGACCGTGTTAGTTTTTGTTGTTGAATGTTTGTTGTTCTAAATCGTCAAAAAAAATCCTAATTGCATACTTTTAGGGTTTTTTCCCGTCATTAGCGCCTGCAAGTTTTCGAACTTAAATTAAACCTTAATAATTATTAATGATCAATTTTAGCTTTACAGTAAGGACCGAGGAATCCAATACTTGAACGGATGGGAAAAGATGATCAAAATTATTAAAGTTGCTTAGAACTAATGTAGGCATCGGTCGAGCGAATAGGCTTTAGTGGTAATTTACTCTTAATTTAAGGTTTGCCGTAAGATTTCTTCGTACTTCATTGTGCTTTACGATACTTACTGAAATTGAACCAAAATTCTGAGGCTTATACACGATTAGGTACCAATTTATCAACAGTGTATAAGCCACAGGCATCATTACCTTGATGCCTTTGGTAAACAGATTTTCTGGTGAGAAAAATGCACCACAAATGAGGGCAATTTTAAGATATATCTAGTTGTTTCTAGATCGAAAAGTAAAATATACTCCCCAACGTGCAGGCATTGCGCTAAACTTTTAAGTTTCATCAATACGTTTCTTACCAAATATTCAGTGAGATAATTTTCTCGCCATAAATGAACGGATTACAATCAGCAAAAATAAATAGCATTATATTTTACCTGAATCTAGGCTTTATAACGAATGTCTTTTAAATTGAAAAGCTCGAAAGATTTTTTATCAATGACAGATGTGTCATGCGTATCGCTTTCTGCTGAATATGCAATTTAAATCGGGATCTTGCTTAAGGTGGTTTATGGTTCCGAGGAATATATTTGTGTTAAGTTAAGCTTCAAAACAAAAAAAAAATCTTAATAAAAACTCCAAACCAAACACATGCAGAAAATTATCTCAGTTCTTTAAAAATACGAATTAACATTTTTTTTTCGAAACTAAACCTACCATCCGCAAAATTAATCACTTTCTTGACATAATCAAACAAAGGATTTGGCATTCGATGCAATTTATGCATAATGCTTTCAATGTGGGGAGTAATTCGCACCACCACTCCCCTTCCATGACCTCCCTTTCCCTGGCCCATGCTAGATGCCAACAATCATTACTCTAATCCATATTCATCAAACACAGTCCCGAATTCCCAAGCCAGATCAAAAAGCAATCTTTAATTCAATTATCGAGTGATGTGAACGAGTGAGAGAAAGAGGGAGAGAGAGCGAGCGAGAGAGAGTGAAGGCGAGCAGTGGATGTGGATTGGAATGCGCAAGCTGGCAGCTGGCAACGAAACCATGCCCGCCCGGGTGCACAAAAACAACGTTCCATTAAATAACGATGATTGCATTTGGCGCGTGCAGTTGCTACTGTCGCTGCTGTAACAGTTTCCCTTCTCGAAGGGCACCCAAAGGGAGGGGGAAGGCGTACAAAAGCGTACATTGTTTGCATCCACGACGCATTGTACGAGTATCCGAGTCGATTTCCCCGTCGCTTGCGTTTCCCCGAACAAATTAAATCCAATTTACATTCGGCAGCCGGTCTGGGTGAGATCGGTTTCGGAAAACTCAATTTACAACGGCTCAAACTGGACAGTTTATTGACGCTGGGTGGGGAATACTTCCACGCTTTTGCCATTAGTGGTAGGTAAAAATGGCAAACGGCAGCATATGAAGTAATCAAGCAACATCAGCAGCAACCAGAAGCTGCCCCGATCGTATCTCAAGACACGGACACGGACACGGAACGTCGTCGGGTTTGGGGAGAAAGTTCATTAAACATATTGCCACTAATTAAAGTGCGATTGCCCGGCCCGCTTGCAATTACCATTTAATTTTAGCTTCCACAGCATCCCGGCGTTCGGTGGATCAGGTCACAGAACGATTTGCCACCTCCTTCCTAATCCCACCGTAACCGATTGGGTGTAAAGCAATCTGACACGTTCACTTGCGGTTGTCAATAATGATCGCCATTAGTGCGATGGGGATGCGTGTGTAAAGTCGGCGTACGCCCGTGGCAAAACACTCAACACACTCGAAGAAGGCTGCAAATGCAAATGGTAGCCACGCTTCGGCCGCACCGACGCGTTCGCCGTGCACAGGTTATTGCTTTTTGTGGTGACGTGCAGCGTGACGCGCGTGGTTTTGTGCTTGCGGTCGGGCGGAGAGTCTACATTTAGGCGCACCGGAACGCGCCGTCACGCGGAGGGCGGCAGAATTTCGAGCAGCTTGTCACAAAATGCACGAGATGCACGAGATGGCGGAGACGAAGAGGGACGAACGAAACCCGGTCGGGATCGATTCGAAGAAATTAATTTGCCGCCGAAATGATCCTACCGGGTGGGTGTGATTTACTCAAAATGGGACATAAGCGGTCACCGCAACAGCATAAATCATATTGTTTCAACATCCGCCGAGCGGGGCGTGTGCGTTTGTAGGTGTTTGTTAAATATTTGCACAGACGCATTCATCCGTTTCCGGTTGAGAAGGCGGGATACGGAAAGATCCTGCCAAACGCTTTCCTTGACGAGCAAGGGATTTTCCACGGCCGGCGCTGCTACCGTTCGTTTAAACGTTCCCTCGAATAATCCCTACGGAGGGATAGGTAACCAAACAGCGTGGCGTTACACGGCGAGTGTGCGATCGCTTCGAGGAAGGAACTTTCGCTCTACACCCCGACCCGAGAAGATGGAGGCACGGTGAAAAACAAACCAGCCCGGTGGAAAGCGTTTTCCGTTTTCGTATAGCGAGCATGATTAAAGGATTTTCTAACGAAACTAGTTAAACGCTTTCCGCGTTCGTTCGACAACCCGTGGTGGCTGGAATCGAACTGATTGCCTCCCTCTACCCCTACCCCTACCCCTTTCCCCATCCCGTCCCGAAAGCCCGGGTGGGTAAGTTCACATAATTCGTGGAATCGACATAATCAAGGATATTTGCAATTTCCTTCGATCCCGCTTCCAGGAATGATGTGTGGCGCGTGCCAATTCACCGGACGTGGCGTGGATGCGCATGTGTATGTGTGTATAGCGGCGGAAGCCACCGAAAACAAGTTGGATCCTGTGGTGGAATTCGGTGCAAAAGTGAGTGGCATTGCGTGTGTGATTAAATGTGCAGTCAGGTAGAATATTGGCTCATGTGACGTCTTAAAGATGCGCACAATTTGTGCTTTAAAATGAGAAGAAAGAATCCACTAGAGGTTGTATCGAAGAGCGCGAAAGGAATGAGAGACTTTAAGGTTAAATGAGGTAATTTCAATACGAGTCCCTTGCTGACTACAACTTGGTCGAAATGATAAAATCCTTACGAATTTAATTTTGAGGCTTACACATTGAAAATAATGAACACAAAAAATGTAGCCAAAAATGTAGGAAATATTACTACAATACTTAATTCATTTTAAACATAGTAATTTTTACTTTAAAAAAATTTAAAATCATGAAAATTTTAGCTTAATCGTTGAACTAGAAATCCTTAATAAAAAAAACGCTGCTTTAAACCATTTTCTTCCATATTGTATGTAATTATGAACTGTTTTTTTAAATATTTAATGGAAACATCTCCTAACGCATGCTGATAACAATTTACTATGTTTTATCAATGTTATTATTTAAATAAAACTACTATTGGGATGCTTTTTCAACAAGTAATAGGAGAAATAGGAGCATCATTTAAAAAAAAAAGTGAACAGTTATAATCGTTTTAAATAAAGCAAAAAAAAGAAATGAACAGCAAACAAACCTGTAGCGTTGGAGTTTGTTCGAGAAATTATATGAGGTGAAGCACTTGAAGGGAATGGAAGCAGAGTGGAACCAAGAGAACGTAAGAAAACATACATAAGAAAATACCTGCCCGAAAGATACACAAACAAAATGATTAAAGCAGTGAATAAGAAACAAACACCTAAAAAACAAACGACTTTTCTCACTTGCGGTCGTGTTTTCTTCGTTTACTCGACCGCACCTTTCTGTTTACTGATGGCATTTTTAAGTACTGCGTAGCAAACTTATCGATAAGGCGAAGAGAATGATGAAGCGCAGTTAATTGTGCTCGTGACGACGAAACTATGCTTGATATTGTACGTGAAAAACTATTTGGATTGGACTAGTTGTCAAATGTCGATGGGACGAAGAAAATAGTCATATTGTTAATGGACATAAATGCATCAAGCTAAACAGAAACGGCAGAAGCAATCCACAACGATTAGTTGCATGGAAATTGGCCTTGCAAACGTCACCGACGAGACATGCTCAAAAAAAGAGGCTGCTGTGATGAACGAAATTGCACGCTAGTGATTTGGCACTGTGCTAGATTTTTTGTGTATTTTTTTCAGCCATGTGCTCGAAATCGAGTGCTCGAAAAAAAACCCATAAATGCTTTCAAAATTGAAATTATTGATCGCAAACCGAACCGGTGTGAAATGGCACCGTCCAGTGACGCTCGATGGGCGACCCGACGAGTGAGACAAATTTAATCTATAACGGGTGACATTTTTTAATTAAAAAACATTCGCTTTTCTCTCCCTACCCGGGATGGATTGATTTGGACGCACTGCCCGCGCGCGACGGCGGGTTCCGGGAAAAGGCTTGCCTCAAAATGAGCACAATTCAATGGTCGTTGAAAACAAAAAAGCGAACAAAAAGCTGCACACGAACGTACGCACGCTCGTTATTAATCCATCGTTCGGCTGCTCGGTTGGTGATATTTATTTATTTTTCCCTGAAAATCCCGGACTCGGGCCGGAAAGCCGTGGGGCGTGCGTTGGGAGCTCAAATTTTACTGCCACTTTACCAATCGTTTACTTTAGAAGTGCTCACACGCTCGCTTGGCGGCTGCTGCTCATGGATATGGTGGAAGAACACCGAAGCAAAAAAAAAAATCTCCAAAAAAAAACACACGCACACATCATAATTTCAAAAGCCAACGGCAGCCGTATCGCACGGTAGACATTTTTAATATTAACCCCTCATGTTGCTTCCGACCGTTTCTGTGGATGTGTTTTTTTTAATTTTTTTGGAAGGAGTTGTTTTTTTTCTTTTCTGCCGCTACAGCAACCTCTGCTCTTTTCATGTGAAATTTTTCACAAAAAATCGCACATGCATGCGGCACTTCCTGTGTTTCCCCTCGTTGCGGGTGCAGGTGATGACATCCGGCGATGCTGCGGCCGCGACCCACGTCGCTCGCCGGTAGAGTACGTGGCTCAATTAGGTCGCCTGCCCGCTGCAAGCCACACCGAAGACACCTCATCGCCCTCGAGGGACACTCGTGCCGGTGCTGAAGTGGGTCCCTTTTTTTTCGGTGTGTCTACTCATCTTTTTGATGAAAATGCAATTAAAAAGCTAGCCAGCGCAGCACCAGCAGCGGAGCGGAGGAGTCGAGCTAAGCAAAAAAAATCCTCTTTCTCTCTCTCTTTCTGTCTCTCTTCCCCAGCAGCGAGGACACCCACGTCCCGAGTGATGAAAATAATTTATTCAACCAGGGCGGTAATAAATAAAATAAAGGATGAAATAAAGATGTTGGCCCGCGTGATGAACGCGTGCTGATGCGGAAGGAGATGAAATGGTTCTACGCGTTCGGGGCTGATTTTCGCACACACTTTCCGAATACAGGATGAGGTGAGTTTGTGTGTGTGTGTGTGTGGTGAAGTAAGGTATTAAGCATTGCTGCTTGAAGCTAGAAAATCATCAACAAATCACACTCAAGATTGCATATATTCGGGCGCATTGGGGCAAATTTTATGTGTTTTAATATTAGAGCACGTTTGATTAAACTAGCTAGAACCGGCCAGGTTACAGGATTTATGACAAAGTTCAAAAATCGATTTTGGTTTGTTTCGTACTGCTTATCGATCTGCCTTAATCCAACGAAAATCAACAACAATTTGATTTAAAACAAAAACCATTTGAAAATATTACATTACAGTTTCATAAAATGTCGATATACGATAGAAAA
>JXWZ01003853.1:0-13582 GCA_000956215.1 Anopheles farauti No. 4
ATTCACAAAAAATATATAAGGGAAGCTGTTAATATTATTGTCAAGGCTTCATTTTTATCAATCCTTTATTAATTTCGTGCATGCCAATTTTCTCACTATAGAGATAAGTTGTAACAAGATTTTCAAATTTAATTCAATTATATTAACTAAATAATTCTAAGGAATGTCAATTTAATATGTTATGGTTTTAAAACCTATATTTTTATTTTCTGAACATTTGAACATTTTTATTATTTTTATGAACATTTGAATAATTTGTAACATGAACATTTTTATTATTTTTATATTTGAAAGATTATTAGATACAGGAAGATCGTACAGGATACAAATATTTAGAGGCACAGCAAACACTTCTTAAGAGATCTGCCTCACTCTTGAAAGCCCGATACCATGCAGTCCATCGCAGATACGTCAGTTGAACTAACTATAGTGTCTGTTAAGATGCTTGTTCAATCTCCCACAATTTTGAGCCAGACCCATAAAGAATAGAGCCTAAAAGCTTGAACAACTTGAGGACAACACAAAAAGAGTGTAAATCTTTAGCTGATAGGCTTCCGAATCTGCTGAGTCGTCAATGCGACCAACGGACGATCATTGTTGAAAGGTCCATCCAAAAGATTTGAACATCACAATTAAGAAAGATATCCAATAAGTCCGTATGATTGTTCTACTTTTGGACTCATTCTTTAAAAGCCAGTAAATCTCATAACATTATAAGCAGTATGCTAGTTTGGAGCATTTAATCTGTCGCAATATCGTTTGTCTTCTCTGTGGTGTTCCTATCGATATGTTCCTGTGATCGATGCATCATAAAAATGATTTACAAAGGTGTAACTCCATTACAAACGCTTTCCAGTGAGACATCTGTTGAAAGCCACGTGACCAGCTGTTTTTATCCAAACAAAAAGAAAGATGATTTACCCCGAACCATTTCGAGTGGCAATTTATCGCAAACTTTGTTTTCTTTTCCTACCTTTTTTGTTTTGCTACTTCCAGTTAGGCCCTGTGGACAGCTGCTTCCACTGGCACGCCGCCAATTTGGCTTACGAACATCCCCGGGATGACACAAAACAACGGGTCCAATCGATCATTTCGGGCAATGTACAATAACACCCAAAACTCATCAAGATGATCTCGATCACGTACCTCATAAAGTGTGTTGCAAAGCCGGCCTTCTCGGCGCGATTTCGTGTGAGTGACATTTTTGTAGGTAATTGAAACAGGGGGCCACCCTTCCATCGCCCACCCGACATCGACAAATGCAAACAAATCCCTCTGTATAGTATCCTTTGCCGCACACAGCCGGGGAAAGATGGTTCCATTGCCCGGAGGCTCTTGTTACCTGTTCGACCTCCGCGCTTCGGATAATCCTCCGGGATAGGGAATTTGCAATACAGCGGCATGCTGGATGGCTCGTGATGGGTCCAGCTGGAAATTTGATCCTTCTTGTGTTGATGCTGCTGCTGCTGCTGCTGCTGGCTGTGCAGACGCTCCTATTCCCGCATCCTCTTGACCAGCGTTCCTTGGCGTTCCGGTGCACATCACCCCGTCCTAGGCAGGATGATCCGAGCCTGTTGTGGATTTGCTCGTGAAGCAACTGCTTGAAAACGGCAGGAAAAAACTACTATCGAACAAAGCATCGCACTGCAAGAAGAAGGAAACCTCCACAGCAGGTACGGCATGTGGAACCGTGGACGTTCGTCCTGTTTTGTTTCTGCTCCGGTTAGGGAGGACGTGCGGCGCGAGGATAACGGATATCGCTCAGCTCGTATTTCCAGGTGTTTCCTTTCCTTTTGATTATCCTACCGAGATTGTTCTGGCTGGCGATGGTGAGGCAGACTGCTGATGGAGAGAAAGAAAGGGAAGAAACAACCCGCGAAGAACAACCGAACGGGAGACAGGTTAGGCGTGGCTCTACCGTGGATCCCTTCTGCTAGCGTGTTTGCATGAATTTTCCCTCCTTACAGGGGTTAGGCGATTAAATTCCTTGTCGTAGCGAAGCTGTGGCCTGTTTTCCGTTGCCGGTTTTAGGTTTATGTTTTTTTTTTATGCTCACTGAGCACAGTGAGATGGCCTTTGAATGCGAAAATCTTGTTTACGGTTGATGAATTCTCATCCTGACTGGATACTATAGCGTCGTCCCGACGAGTGATCGTTTTTTTAATTCTTCGTCCCGAATCAACCATTTGCTAAAAACTTGCTTCCATGTTTGATATTATTTTTATAAAGTTTTGATTTATTTCGGTACCCCTAAACCGTTGAAAAAAGTGCGTAAAACGCAAAATGCGCTCTCAAATTTGAATTACTTATTTTACCCATCAACAGATGGCGCCACTGAATGGTAGCGTTTTTGTTCTACTGGTTTTAATAGTACATTTTATAGTTTTCAATTTTTCAAAAAATTTAAAGACAACTTTGTTATTTTCTTGAAATTTTCCAATTCAAATAGCTGTCGTGATGTTGAATCTATAGAAAAAATGATTATAAACGATGGAATAGTATTGAAAATAATTAATTACACCCAGATTTTATAACATTTGATTACTAGACGGTTACATAATTTAAAAGTTATAAAAACTATATTTGTTTTGTAGATTCGTTAATAGTGGAAGTACATAATTTTATACTCTATAAAGCTTGCGAAGTTGTAAACTAAAACGATACTAGAAGAAGTTGCCGATCCCTGTTCAACAGCAAGATCAATCATATGGTTAATCTGAGCATTTATTTTGTCGGGGAAAACGTTTGCTATATCTTCTTGCTTGATTGAGACTTATACATGTTACAAAACAAAAGCCTATTTTTCTAATTAATTTAATAGTTTTCCTTACCATCGAAGTATAACTGTTCATCCGATAAGGAGCTTTCACTTTAACGATCCTGTTTCATAATTCCGTTCTTCCGTTCTAGTTCTATTTTATTCTGACTATTTTTTTTTTCAACGTTTGTTCCTATTTCAAATGCATGTCATTGCCGTTCACAATGGACCTTGTCTAACGACCCTGTGCAAATTGTAATTCTTACAAACCGTCCCAGGCTGCAGAATGATGGCAAAGGAACCACCGAACCGGAATGGAAGCTGGATAAATTGCCATTTCTGATGCCTTCAGCTGCTGCCGCCTTTCCGTTACCATAAAATATTGCCCACCATACCGAGCTAATTTACATTTCTGTAGCAAACGTTGCAGCGATTTATTTCGCCATTTCTTGTGTTGCCATTTTTTTTTTGTATATGATGTGTTCGTTTCGATCCTTAGTTTCACCTACAAGTGCGGTTTTTTCTACACAAGGAACGAGAGGATAACAATAAGTTCACTCATTAAATGGGAAAAATTTATAAAAGAACTTCTCTAATTGCGTTGCATTTTATTTGCACTTTCCGTTTCATCAGTCCTTGGCACACCCGTGTCAATTGAGTCCATGCACGATCGCCGACCTAGAAAAACATTAAACAAATAATAACTTTGTATTTTTTGATCATTTTTCTATGCACAAAGATCACAGCGTTACTTCACCTACCGATATGAAATCATTCTAGGAACAAAATACGGCCACAAACTAGAGTGCAATTTATGCTCCCTTTTCTGTTCCTGTGCGAAGGGCAAACAATCAAATTAAAATTAAGGGTGTCAAATGTGTGACCCATCCTTCCTTTCCTTGTCAGGATACGGCAGTAGGCAACCCAAACCAAAGCGTCTCGCCCAGAACGCGCACAGGAAACGATAGGGTTCCTTTTGAAACCCACTTTCCCGTTCCGGGAATGTACAAACAAAGGTTGTGCCTGAGAACTGATCGTCAGGGCGAACAACTCCCAGGTACATGATGCCCACAATCAGCAGCACAATTATTACACGAAGAACTTCCTTTCCCTTTCGAGATGATTCCTGATTGCCGTGATGGATCCGAAGCCCACGAAGGAAAATTGAAAAGGTTGGTTTTTGGATCAATAAAAAAAAACATGAACAACAACAAAAACTCTATCCGTTTCGTCCGATGCTGGAACCCTAAGCGAATGTCCAACATTGTAAAAATTCTAAACGAGCGATCGAATCACACCGTCCAAAGAAAAAAAAAACTTCATTCTTTAGGCATCCTCTTGTGGTAGTACGGAAGCCCATCGTAAGTATAATATGTAAATTTTGACCATTCTTATGATAAATTGAAACTGACATCTTCGCCTGCACGGGATCGGCTCGTTTGCATCGGCTCGGTTCGTACTAATCCTTGTTGTGCGTGTAACTCTGACTTACTTTTACGAGATCATTCTTTCGTATGGTTAGCTTTGGAACGTATCTTCATCAAAATCGAACCGGCAAAGGATCGTTTCTCACGATCCGCTTTAGTAACTCGCGGGGAACAGGGAAGGAGCGCTTTCACGTGTGCCAACGATTGTCTGCTGCCGTTGGAGCAAGTTGAAGAAGCACACACTAAATATGAACATGAATCGGACGTGGTGATGCGTGAGAACTTACTCCTTTTGCTGCGGGACAACCCCCTTCGCAATCTGAACCACGCTGGGAAGATCTTCATTGTGCCGCAGCGCATTTCCTTCTTGTGCAACTTGCTTTACGCATCCTTGCGTCCTTTAAACATGGGTTTTCATGCACAGAGCCATTCGAGAACCGCCGCTATGCATCTTCCCGTTCAGGCTTGCTCTGTTCACATTGGATCCTGCGTTCCTGCCCAACACATCCTCCGAGATGCATTGTGCATTGTGTGGAAAGCAAGTTTCTCAAATCGCAAAAAAAAAACGCTGGCTGAACGGTTGGTGGAGAAGTTTTTATTCCTTTAGCGAAAGAATCGAAACGATGATGATGAAATGGTACAACATCTGGGGGACGTACCGGGATCTCTAGATCCTAAGGTTTTATGAAGAATTTCCAGCGAACGGCAAAGGAATGTAGGTGCTTGCACCGTATCCACGCCCATTATACGAGGTAAAATAGGTCCTTCAGATTTAGAATACTATGGATGGTAATGATCGTTGCATAATGTGTGAGATAATTTGTTGAGCGCTACTCTTTCGTTACACAATCAGGTTGATAGGCTATCTTGTCTTACGGACAACGCGATTAAAAGTGTCAATTGATCAAATAACTATACTGGCAGATACTCACTTGCATGTCAAATGATAACAAACTGTTTTTTATGCATTTCTTATGATGAGATAACTCTTGAATCTCTTAAGATGATGAGCATAATATGCTGTGCTGCTTCCAAACGCATTAGAATATAAAAGACCTGGAAATCAAACATTCAACTAATGCAGTGATTATTACATTTTTTTAATGAAAAAATCACAGCAACACAGTCTATCACCGGACGATCTAGTTCGCAGAATATGTTTAGGCCACCTTGATCAGAAAAAGTGTCCTCGAATTATATGGATTAGCTTGGCCGGTACAACTAGAAGCTGAATGGCAAGCAACTTCTACAGAAACTCAGAAATCAGTCAAGCAAAACATTTCAAAAAGTTGGTACCATTTTCGTGCTCGCTAGCAAATGTGAACACATTTATTTTCCTATTGCCTCTAATCCTTTCCCGGCCTGACGGATCTGGACCGTGAATCGAAAGGAAAGGGCCATTTTGGGAGCTGCTTTTTTTACGTTCACATCTTGCCGCAAACACAGCGGAAAGATTGCACGTGCAAAGTTAAAACGGAACCCTTTTTATTTTTCCTAGCCTACCTAGCTATCGCTGCCTCATTGGTTTTTGCACCATCGGATCCAGATTGCGTAAAAACTGGAATACGGAACAATCTTTTACCTGCAAAAACATAGGTACGCTCAGCCACCATCTGTATCCCGTTTGTAATGTCCTGCATATTTTTTTTTTTATTTTCCAGCGCTGTAAAGAAATCATGAACTTCCTTCCCTTCATTGCGCTAGCCGAACATCCGGTACAGGGATGATATGAGCAAGGAGTAGGAATCTTTCATCCTCGCATTACGGGTTTCCTGTTTGTCGGCCATTTGTGCGGATGGGGTTGCATCGTTAGGGGTGAAGTATGGTACAACATGGTGACCTTGAGGCGCTCGTTTCGCGTATGCGCAAACCACACTCCTTACGCCGGGATACCGTTGAACGGTTCCGGCGCGTCTCTCGGTTATTTTTGTTCTTGCTTCCATAAGAAGAAGCATCTAGCATACCCGCTCCCGGGCAGTGCGTTCGTAAATACGCTTTTGATTGCGTCGCATGGGGTCGCCATATTACGAAGATTATTCTGTGAAGTGCGAAACGTTCAACGGTAGAAAATAAATTATGCACAAACTAGTGAGTCATCTTACGTAAGCGGTTCGTTTTTATTTTTCTATGTTCCTGTGAGCAGGACCAAAAAGATATGAAAATTTTTATTTTGGCCAAAATAGGATTATCTTTTTAATCATCAACTTATGCGTCAAATGTAAAAGTTTTATGTGTCTTTCCGCCAACACATAAAAGAAGAAAATGATAGCAAATTTACCACAGCAAAAAGTAACTAAGATTTATAAGCATGTAAAACTTCTTTATTTGTCCAATGCAGATACTGAATATAAAGAACTCCACCTCCATTTGCATGAATTAGAAATAGCCATTCAAGCTGTTTGTCCTAGTTTTAACGACTCCTTTGAAAGTATTATTATTTAAAATCGAATATAAAGAAGCTAAATTAATCTGGATATCGGAAAAGGTAGATAAGGAAGCATGACAACAGAAAGTTCGTTATTAAATATGTAAAATATCACTCTTGAAACTACGAGAGCAGGATGAATTTAAAAACAGTCACATTCCCTGTATTTAAACGACTAAGCGTGCATATCCTTGGCTTGGCGTTGTCTTAAGTGCAGTCAAATGGGATTTCACACTTCATTCTCAACTGGACGCCGAACCCCTCGAATCCGGTGAGCCAGCTACGACCAGCTCAGGATAACCAACTGAAACGCTTCCCTTCGGTACGGACCAATTTTCCGGCAAATGCTGGGTAGCCTTAAGCTCCCTTTGTGCATCACAATTGTTCTCGGGTGCGGATTATTCGGGGCGGAAAAGATCAGCCTCACCCGTTGGCCCCGGTACAGACAATGCAAGCTGGATTATTTATTGACCATCCGTTTCTAGTTAGACTATCGCCACCGGAAAGTATTTGTTTTTTGAAGTGAAAGTTTCCCTTGTACAGACTGTCCTGAGCAGGCATGCGACAAGGATGAAAGACGTTGCTCTGTTGCGCCACGAATTTGCTACCATGGGACGATACGATAGTTAGCATCTTTTGCATTGGAATGCAAAGTCCAAATCCGTTCAGAGCAAGATATATTTGACAGGCGCTCAAGATGAGACCCTATTCTCTTACAATAATCAAACTGCTGGATACGCAGTGTGAAAACCCGTCCTAATTTATTTCCAGTGTACAGCACAACACGACAGTGGCTTTCACGGTGAGAAAATAACTTACTTTCAATCACTGATCCCATTTCCCCAATGATCGATGACGACTTAACGATCAATTTACGATCTGTTCACGGGTATTTAGGATGCGGTTGTGTGTTGATGGTCATAAATTCTGAACGAATGATGCATGTTTGCGTAAGACTCGGATCGCAAAAAAAAAGGAACCAACAACGCGCACCCTCCACTAGAGCAGCCCATGGTGCAACCCTCCGGGATACGCAGAGGGCCATCGTTTTGATGCGAATTGAATAGGTTCGCCCCGGTGAAGGTGATGCATGGAACGAGACTTGCCTCGAACGGTGCGGGGAATGGGAAATTGTTTTTCCCCGTAGGAAAGTACCGTTTCGATTCGGTTCTGTTTTATCCCCTATGGTGTTGATGTGCATGTTGGTAGTCATTTTTATTGCGCATTAAACATTCAATCTTTAGTCTAATTCGTAGCGATCTACAATTGACCCGCAGGCGGAGTGATTCATCTCGAGATTTACGTTGATTGAATTTGGCTTAGCGACGTCTCGCGAGCCGAGGGATTCCTGGGTCATTTAAATTTTAAGCACAATTTCTTCCTGGTGGCTTTGCCCACGCCAACAAGGATATTTAAAATGTATTAACATATTTCCTATCAACACTCAACACAATAAAAACGCAGGAATAATTTTATTGCGCTGTTATTGTGTTGAAATAATTTACCCAAGGACATCCCATAAAGTACTATTTTTGTTCAATTTTATCAGCTCAGAAAAATATTCGGCATAATATATGGGCCTTCACAACTCAGAATACAGCAATTCCAGGCAAAGGAAGCAACCGAAAGAAACTATTTACCTCCAATACCCTGCCCTACCCAGTATGATAACCGATCGAGCAAAAGGATCTGGTACGAAAAGGGTTACTCTTGCCAGACCCAAGGGATTCCATTGCAGCGCATTGTTAGGCAAATGAGGTGCTAATTAATAAAGCACATTCGTCAGGGTAGGCTTTGTGTTTTTGTACCTCTCCAAGAGAGGCCGACGCAGCACGAGAATCTTCATGTGGCTGGGTAAAATAAGCCAGTTGTCGGTTTGAAAGAACACTTAGCTAACCTGCTTCCTAGGATGTGTTTTGCTGATTCAGAATAAATCGGCTGTAAGGGTTACAGAAAAGTTATTATGCTTCATCATGCAGTTCCTTTTAACCTTCATTCGCTGACTGTAACTGCCAAATGTAAAAAAATCGACTATACCATGATGTGTTAATAATTTACGTAGAAAATGGTGTGACTTATTGTTAATAAACGATATCAGTATCAACGCTAAGCAAAAGAATGACTGGATAAATTCTAAATTTTATATCGAAATAAGATCAACCTCTGTGTTATTTTATATTTCCTTTTTTAATAATGCTTTTGTGTTTTGTGTTCAAACAATATAATTATACGTTTGATCATCTATGTTCTGCACAGTATTTTTTGCATTAGAAGTGCTGAAATAACACACACTGTGGCTGGAACAGATAGCAATAAAACAAGAATAATTAAAAACAACTGTAAACAAATTTGAGAGCCAAAACATATTTTTAATTTACGCCAGATGTAGTAGAGGAGTTCGGTATTGAAAAGTAATTAAATAAATACAAAACATTTAGGCTAGATCGGTATCATTCTCAGCTAACCGGATTAAAAAAATAAATAAATATAAGTAAAATGTGCAGAAAAGCATGATTTGGTTACTCATGAAGCATTACAAATAGCTTTCAGTTTCGTTTAATGTTGAACCGTAATGGTATGGTTGTCCCTGAGCAATGCTGTAAATGCTGCAATTAACGCAAGTGTTTGAACATCATATAGCAATGCTTCTGGAAACCAGCAACCTTTGGTATCGTAAATTTCCGACCCATCTTGAAGAGAAAGCAGCGAACCGTAAGCATCTCCCATCTACAGCTTCACAATTTAGTCGTAAAAGTCAATAAAAGTTTTTAAATCGTGCAGGAACTATTGTCTCGCGCAATAAAGATACGGACGCGTTACTTTACTTCTCGCACATTATCCTGCCCCGTAGGGCAATTTATTTTCCAAACGGAGACCTGGCAGCGAATGCAGAACAGCACATCCAAAGTTCCCGGTTGTAAAGGTGAAATTTTGTCGAATTTCATAAATTAATTTCATCACTAAATTGTGCTAGGCCTGTGCCGGTTTACCTCCGGTGCTATGACGTAGCCCAGGATCTGAAAGATTTACGACCTAATTGCTAGCCTACGGATTGTTAACTTTGCAGGAGAAAATAAGCGCAACTTGGCGAGTGGCTCGGTGCATTTGACGAATTTTTATGAGTTATTTTCCACCAATCCATGCACGCGGGTAGGACCGGCGAGTTTATTATAAAATAGTGCACCAGGCAGCCCGATTGCTGCTCCTTTATGCGTGTGCACGAAACGCACCAGATGCGAGCCATGATTGTGTGGACGATTGTTCAAAGGGAGAAAAATGCACACAAAATCCTTCCGCCTTCTCAAAAGCCACGATTGCAGCCCAATCCTTCTTGCCCTGTCACGTTGGCCAGCTGTCTTTTATTGGTCGTACTTTTTAAAATATGAAACACCGCATGGATTCCCGAACGTTTCAGGTTGAGGAAAGCATACACACACACACACGCACACACGAGATGAGGGCATGCATGGCGGCAATTAGAAGTAACCCTTCTGGCGCGTAAAAGGGCAGGTGTCGTCATAAATTCTGCCTTTCACGCACAATCGCCACTAAAGTCCGGGAACCTGGGACGAACATCGCGTTAGGTATTTCTCGGTACGCCTCAAAGGAATTTTAACGCAATCGCATGAACCTCGCTAAGTGCAGACCCTTGCTTAGCAAAACGGTAAAATTATCTGTGTAGGTGTTTAATTTGTTTTTAAAAATAAAATTAAACCTTGAATACGTAAAAAAAAATTATGTAACATAATTTTCATAATATTATGACACCCTAGAGTTGATAGGGTGCTTTAGCTTCAACGTCTTTTGCTTCGCAACAACATGCCTACTACGGTCGGTGTAAGCCACCGCATAACACTGAGATGCACAAGCGGTGCTCGATACACTTGTACAATGTTTCCCCCTGTTTCTGTTCCCCCGCGCTGGTGCTGCGGCGATCTGGCCACAACATGAACCAGGCCTCATCGCTAAATAACCTTATTCCGGCCAGAACCGGAGTGGCAAGGGTCGATTATGCAACTAATTGGGAAGCTGACCGGGCGGCCCGGGAAGTGTGTCGTGCCCAATCAGCCATGAAATGGCAGCCACATACGACCGGTCCATGCTACTCATCCATCGCACCATCGCACCATCGCACGATCGCCCGATGATCGGAAGTGGGTACGCGCCTTTGCCGGGCGCACCCAGTTGTGTAGGCGCCAAACGGTGCGGAGGAAATCGTAAATGATTAATTAGGCACGCTGGACATGTTGACCCCGACCGGCCAGGTAAGACGAACGGTATCGGTATAAAGGTGGAACCGGTCGACGGAACGACGCGGAATCCAGGAAGAATGCTGTAATTAGAGCAGCCGGGAGAAGGTACTGCTGCGCAGATGGTGGCTTTCTTCTGTGGCGTTCACCGTATCGTTCGATCACTCGATCGTGGTACTATTCAGTCATCGTTCGATGGAGTTTTCTTCCATTTCTTGAGCTATCTGCTAATGAGATACAGATTAGCGATGGCGAGGAGCGATCGATCTACTTGATTAGATCATCGCAAAGGTGGACGACATATTGAAAAGATTTAGAATATTTTTTGTTAACAAAATTGCTACTGTTTTTTTAAGCAATCACGGTGAATTTTAACACTTTTGAGCTACCCTTAATAATAATACATTTAAAAATTAACGGACTAAACGATGGGAGACAGAGATAATTGAAATGTTGTGCAAATTGTGGACTAAAGGACATTTTATGCGATAAGATATTATATAAATAATAGAATGAAGTAACCGTTATACTTTTACACGAAGTTTTCCATTTTGAGACAGTATTCATGTATAGTACAAAGCAATATTTAGTGCCAATGTAAATATAAACATAACGATAATTAGTAAACGTTTTAGGTAGGTATTACCTTTTTCTGATTCTGATTTTTCAATTTTGCAATGTAATTTTACACGCCAAGTCTACATTTGTAAAGTTTGCTATGAACATTTATGTTTAATATCATCAAAAAAATGATAAAAATCTACAAATTCCTTAAACAAAACTGCCCAAACGCTAATATGATGTAATTTGACACTCGAAATAAGGGAAAGAAAGTAGAAGCTGAGCCCTGTAACCTGCAATAGAATGAAAATTATCAAATTTTCTACAGGAATTCTGGTTAGCATACGGGTTTCTTGCGCACCCTTTGAATGCTGTTTTGAGTCTTGCCAGCATAAAACGCACCGAAAGATCAACGAACGATCGTACCCTGGCAGGCCTAAAATTTCGAAAGAAACACAACCCCCGAACCAAAGACACCGGCTAGTACGAAGGAACCCTCATGCAACACCACTGCACGTGAAAAAGAAGTAAAAAAAAAGCGTGCAACCAAACAGAGATCGTTCCCCACGCAACATTGAACTAAAGAAAGGCGTCGAGCAAATGTGAATATAAAACACGGATCGTAAACTCGGCTCACCTGCATAATTCGAAGAAGTAATATGCTGCAAGCCAGGCGCGGGCTCTACCACACTGTACCATTACAACAATACACCCCCGGTGTGGTTATCCATAGTGCACCCATTTCTCTCCCCTCCCCCCTCGCAGCATATACATGTGTGTGTTTGTGCAGTGGTCATGATCATAACTTTCCGCAGCTTTACTGCGCCAGTGTACTTTTAAAGAGATCATCCAACCGTTTCATGCTGCCTGCTTCGCATCTGTGTGGGGAAAGAAAGCATCGATCGTGCCGAGTTTGTGCCCAAATTTTAGCTCCCCACCCGACCCGCCACCGCTTTCAGTGGGCAGAGGCAGCGGAGAGGTGTTGGTGCGTGTTGGTCGGGATTTTTCCAACATCTTCGCAGAAGGTGAGATAAGAAGCACCCGGACGGAACACCGGTAAGGAGCACTGCTGTTTTTGCTTTGTTGCTCATATTTCTTGGGCTCTAGGGTGGCGGTACGTTTAATGTGCTTCCCTTTTTTTTTTTTTTGCTTCGCAACAAACCTTAGCGCGCCTTCGAAACGGTTTGGGTTCTTCAAGCTGCCTGCCGATTAGCGTCGGTGCCTGGTATTGTCTTCATTCGGGGCAGTGGAAAGCTGTGCCAAACCCCCCGGATTGCAAGCTTGTTATAGCGGTGCGAAGAGATAAAGGTTAGGCAGGCTTATGCATATTTCGTGTAATGCCTCAGCACCCATCTCGAAGGCCACGCTTGTGTAGAAAGCAGTGGAAGGATAAGAACAACAGTGCGCACGAGCCTCCATTACCTGGGTTCTGCCCGTAAGTCTATTGATCTAAATGCGTTTGCAGATTGCAATGTAAGTAGAGGAAACAATGGAATTTGCAAACATAATTTCGTACAACGACATCAGTCGCAAATGCTGCCGTCGTAAAGTAATGAAAAATTTACGAAACATCTTCTTCTAACCTGCAAGAAAACATTGTATGCTTTGTATTCTGTATCTTTTTGATTTTTCGCATAATTTGTGGAGAAAGCAAAACCCATCCTACTACCTCTGAGGCGGTAATCCCAGTCTGGTAGTTTAATTTAAATTTCTTGCTAATTCTGACTGATTTCTTCCCACAAAGGACACCGTCGTTAAGCTTTGGTCCCTTGCAAAGAACTTAACCTACAGGTAAACTCTCTACTATCTGTTCATGAGTGAAACCATCGCCAATTTATGTCCCTTCGGTTCGGTCAAAATTGTGTTCTCATATATTCAAGAATCCCCCACAGGTCTCTCGGCAATGTCTTACCCGGAGGGTTAGGGTTCGGCTGTGTCGGGAACCGAGCGTGGTACCTGTTCCATTCCGAGGCTGCCGTGGTGGGCGTTGTGTGCATCGGCATAATTTGACTTCGTTATTGCACGGAACGGCCTCCAAGAGTAGATCGGTCCCCTCCTGCGCGTACCGTGCCAATTTTCGGCAAAGTCAATTCCTTGGCAACACCCTCGACGGACCGTTTGTGGAAAACGTAATAAATTACCGACAAGCTTACCGCACTGT